>CAEGAE010078485.1:0-59933 GCA_903067095.1 Girardinus metallicus
ATATGTATATATACATATATATATATATATATATATATGTATATATATACACACTAATTAGTTTTTTTAAAGACAGAAATAAAAAGGTTTTAAAGAGCAGAATGCAATTGTTTTTCATTAGCAACTAGAGTGCACTGATGGAATCTGAAGATATCTGCAAGGTGAACCAGCACACAGCAACCTTCAGACTTTATAAACAGATATTTCCATGTGATTAAATGCAATATTAAAGAACTGAACACCATTCTGTGGAACAAGCATCTTGACATTTTTTGTGAATTTCTTTTCTATTAGATCACCAATATGGAAAGGTTTCTCCTGCATACAGGCAGACATGATGTCACTTTAACAACGGATACTAATTCTAACTATGAAAAGATGTTTTAACCTTTTTTAGTGATTTGAAAATAGTGAAAACATGATTTGATTGCACCATGTTTGTGCAATCAAATCTGGTTTAAAAATCCACTTTGCGTTGTGCAAGCCCAGCGATTTCAACAATCATGTTTAGGTTGATACTTGCTCTTTCATTCTGACTATTACAAATTAAAGGGATGGTATGTACTGTAGCTCTAAAATTTCTAAATATTTTACTGTAAAAATGTTATTTACTATTTTTTTTTTTTTATTTTGGCCAATGGGATATCCATATATTTTAAATGAAAATATTGAAATACACTAGTATAAAATAATACATAAAATAAAATAAATGCTCATGTTATCATTATAGTTAAATTTGAATATCGACACAATTTGTTGCACTGTTGCTTTGCAGCATGGAGTTTGCATGTTCTATCTGGGTACTCCAGCTTTCTCCTACGGTCCAAAAACAAGGCTGCTACTGCTAGGTTAACTGGTGTCTCTAAATTGTCCTTCAGTATAAGTGTGTAGGCGTGGGTGTGCGTGGGCGTGTGCGTGCGTGTGTCACCGTGTGTGTGATGGTTGGTTCTCCTGTGTGTGTCGATCTGACCATGGTGTTCCCGCCTCTTGTCCAAAATATCTTTAGGACATAGACACTGGCCCCCCACAACTCTCCAAGAATCAATGAGTAAATGATGAATTTATTATTATTATTATTATTATTATTATTATTATTATTATTATTATTATTATTATTATTATTGTTGTTGTTAATAATAATAATAATTTCTTCACTGGAACAGAATATAGCTTGTGGAGCCTCTGAAAATATTATTATGGTTTCCAAATCAAAATTACTTGGTTATCTCCTCCTCAGACACGCAAAGATTGGTAATTCATTCATTTTAAAGCCAGAGAGCTGATAAGACATTATAGTGTGTTTTCTTGTCCAATGCTGTTGGGTGCATCACTTTAGACCCTGCAACGTGTGTTATTTTTTTCCTCTTGCTGGCACATGCACACATACACACGCACTTAATCGGCTGGTATCTTTTTACTTGTTAGGAAGTTTTTTGCTGCACAGGGAATTAACAGAAGCACCATGTTTTTTTCCACACCACATTGCCCCAGACAAGAAGGTTATGTTTTCCTAACCTCTTGTTTTGAAGCACACTACAGTGTGGCAAATTTCTCTCTTCTGCTTGAGAAATTCTAGCCAAGTTATCTGCAAAAGTGAGTGGGAAGAGCAGCAGCTGCTGCTCCAAAGTTTTATCTAACCAACATAAATTTCAACTGCAGACATTAAAATGAACATGACTGTGTGTTTATCACAAGATATAAGAGGGAAAAAAATAACTAAATGTGAATTCCTCTGAAATGGAAAAGAGATGTTCCAACGATCAAAGATTTTTACATCCACAGGAGATAAACACAATTCTAGAGTTTCAACATCAAAATAAAAAGCCTAATACTAAAATTAGCAGTTATGCTGACTGTGCTCCAGCTTCAAGTGGATATTGACTTTCTAAGTAAAAGTAAGATAGGTTTGAGCAAATTTCTGTTCAGCATCTAGATTTAATTTAGAGTTCAGTGAGTCCAAATATTTACTTGCTTGTTTCCTCCTATGGAAAATCTCGTTTCAGCATTGTAAAAAAGAGTATTTGACTCTGTGACATAACCAAAATTACACATTTTCATTATTTGTAGCTAATATATTAGTAAGTGGGCTACTAATGCACAGGCTCGTGCAAAATTATTCAAAGCATTAAACATTTTCAAACTTTATTGCATTACCACCACAAAAGAAAAAAGTCTAGAATACATGCTTACGTTTTTAGAATACATTTGAGTTTTTTTGCCAAGAAGACTGGGACACAGTTGGTAGAGACCTAGCCCAAGTGACTAGCAACTTTAGCCACAGCTTTAAGTCTGCGATTAAAGCTTCAGGAATTCAGGAAATACTTTGCATATTTCCTGAATCGATATGCAAGGTATCGATTCAGGAAAGCTTATTATAAATGCGCCTCATACTTTTCAGATTTTTACTCTTAAAAATTGTTGAAACATGCAAATAATTTTATGATACCATATGTATCATATGTAAAACATAAGGTCTGTGACTTTTTTTAAGAAGGGGGAAAAAGTCAAAGGGATATGAGTACTTTGTAAGGAAACGTACCTGTTGAACTCCCTGGAAATCAGAGACTTTATAAATAGCCCCTTAGGGGTATTGCAGTCTGAAACTGTTTTACCTGCATGTTAACAAAAGGTTATTTTATCTACTTTTGGAGATTTTATTCTTATTATAAATGTTAACTGGAGCACAAAGGAAGCGAGCACCACAGGGGAAAAAAATAAATTACTATCTTCTTATCTTTTGCTCTTCCTTCCTCATCAGTGCAAAGGTTATCTTTTTTGTGCAGCTAAGGGATGTGACAGAAGAAATAATCTCCCTCCCTAACTCCTAAAACGGGCAATAGTTAAATGTACAAAATAGATAAAAAATTTAAAAACTTAAAGATTAGAAGAATAGTCTGACTTCCTTCAAGCTTTCTTGTGATTTTGTGTTAGTGCTATGCTTGTATTAAACACAGTTCAACTTGTAACTCTAGGCTACAGTACGCAGACAGACTGCAGCTGTTAAAAAAAAAAAAGGATAAAAATCTTTCGGTCTGACCTGTGAGAGCTTTCCTAAATTCAAGGCCAGTGACCATCCTTCACCCAGTAATCAGTTTGAAATATTGAAGGGCTAACCTTTTGACCAGCACCTGAATGGATAAACATGCGTGGGCTCTGGCTGTTTGAGATCAACTGACATTGAGATAGAAAGAGAGAAAAACTATTGTTTATTGAAAATGTAGAAACGAAGACTTGATCAGAGGTTGTAAAAATGATGCGCATTTGCAGCTACTCCTATTTCAGTGACATCTTTCAAACTTTGGTGATGATTCTAAATGGAAACAGCATAAAGGTAAATTTCTTTATGTGCAAAAATGAAAAGCCTTTCCTCCTTATGTTGGGTTTCTAAAATACAAAGCATGAATAGAAAATCCATGAAATTCAGCAATTCTTGTAAGTGGATCAAGGGCACTGTGCCAACTTTGCAGGAAGCTGCAAATGCAAAAAAAAAAGTCACTGTAAAGGTTGTAGACACAAGTTTTACTCAACTAAAGTTGGGATCAAGCATGTTTTCTTCTTTCAACATATGGATGGATAGATAGTTAAACCCTGCTTCTGCATTATGTTAATCTTTTGCAGTTTTAATTTCTTAAACCTCACATTCAGAGATTCCTTCAAGCCCCAGATAAAATTTTTGGAAAAAAAAAAATAAAAATAAAAATAAATAAACTCACTTTGAATTTAGTTTGTCACCTATACAACAACATTCACTGGTTAGTTTTTTCCTGGTTATTTGGCTACTCTGGTGTAAAATAATATTCAATGAAGATAACATGAATCCTTAAAGCTTCCCCACCCACATACCTGCAGTGACATCCCACAAGGCATAAGAAGGTAGTTGACCAGAGTGAATCTGTGTATATTTTTCCTTATTTTTTACTTTTTTACAGTGAAGTACTTGACACAACTTAACTTTGATCTATACAGTGTCAGCAAAATATTTTAGACTAACTTTGCCAACAACATAACACATGGAAGTGGGATACTTCAGATTATATGTAGCAAACATAATGCCAGTTCTCAGCTCAATTCAGATCAGATCAATCCTTTTTATCACTGCACGTTTCTAAATGTTAGACTTTGTGAAATCCTGCATTAAAAATGTATACCCAAAATCATGGCTTTTTCTTAGCTGTGATTTTACTACCAAACAGGCAGTAAAATAGCAGACGTGTCTCTACTTCTTTGTGACATAAATGATCCGCTGCACCTTCTCATGAGGCAGTAGACAGCTACTGATCAGTCAAGTTCTTTGTTTCAGGTGAACAAAACTACCAAAAGAAAAAAAAAACCCATTGAAATGTCAACTAACTACATGACTGCTTCTTTCAAATGATATAGAAGGAATTGCCTTTACTACCACATTTTCAATGTCATTTTCATACATTTTAGAGACTATTTTATAATTTTCATTATTTTATTTGTAGGTTTTGAGTTTAGTTGCAATGTGAGCAAATTTTACCTGCTCAGCATGCGAACATTTCTACCACGTAGATTTGTAACATACATTTTATGCAGTTTATGATCGACACTCTCACTTTCATATGAAACAACAAACATTTGCACTTCCTGTCACTTATGATGTTGTTTTGGAGTATCTTACAGTTTACATAATATAATTACATTCAAATTATTATTAAATCCTATCTTGAACAATTATTTTACTCAAATTCGGTCTTACCTAATGAAGAAAAAAATTACATTTCTATAAATTCCTTTCAGTAATGATACACCTTGGTACCTTTGTGAACTTTCCGTGTTTATTGTAAATCTTATTAAACGTTCTGAATAACTAGTGTTGTTTTAAACAAAATATGTTAATGGTTTTGGGTACCAACACTAATGTGATGGAACCAAATGTGCAGTTTTTGCATGAATAGTCGATCAAAAGTTAGAAAATCATCTAAATTCTGGGCCAGCATAATATGCATTCTAGTCCCACACAAAGCACATAAGAAGGAAATTTTATTCTCACAAACAGGGTCTAATGCAGTCAAAACTGACTGCATAAGCAAAAAGAGAAATAGAAATTTAAATTGGTCCTTTTACTTTCCTCCCTTGTTAATACAACCTTGGGCAACTGCCCATTTGGCCCATGTGGCCCATTTCACCAACCAGAATCTCCCTGAATGAATTGTAGGCATCAGCATATTTTCATCTGTTGTACACACAGATGAAAATATGCTGTAGTGAATTTATATTTCAAGTAATGTAATATAAATTGACATTTTTTTCCCTGTTTAGGTCAGTGAAAAACAGAATTTTGCTAATTAAGTATGTAAGGTAATTAATTAAAGATGAATGGTTGGAAAAAACAGCAGAATTTTCAAGTTTCATTAAGTAGGTTGATTAGCTACTAAATGCCTAATTTCTACTTACAAATATTTATTAAACATTCTCAGCTAAACACCAGAGAAGTTGTTACACCACTTCCAAACACTCACTGTTTAAATTATAACAATCTATTTTATCAGTGTGGTTAAGACTATGAACAAAATCCTATCTTCTGGATGACACTGAATTGTATTGTTTTGGCTGCTCTTCTCTGAGGCCAGGAGGAACTTTTAGCCTGTTTGAATGGCTACAAATTTGGCAATGATACTACACAAAATGTCATGAAACCAGTCTTCTGTTTGCCCACAAATGCAGTATGTGAAGGTAAAGCTAACTGATACATGAAGCTGTAATCGTTTGAGCAAAATCTGACTAGTCAGTGTGAGTACAAAAGGTTTGCAAAAGATATTTTGAGTTGCTAATGGTTGGCATTACATGTCCTACTGATGCTGAAACAACATAACTTTTATCATTTACAAGGGGTTATGACATACAACCGGTATATGAGAATCAGCATCAACATATTAAATGCCAGTATTTAAAGGCCTCTTTGTTGCAAGAAACTTAACAGGATAGTAAAGTGATAGCAGATCATGTTTAAGGTTTAATTAAGTACCCACTCAATTGGACCTGCAACTTCTTTGACTTTGCATTTGATTTTTGTGCAGAACACCAGATAATTTTCTAGGTTTTCTATTACAGCAGTAAACAATGTCTGACAAAGAAAAGAGTTCCGATGCGGCAGGAAAATCTGTGTTTCTACTGGTATCATAAGTCAAATTCGCTATGCCTTGAGCCTGCTTTCTCTCCCTATGAAAATGACCCGCATAGTGTAATTTAAGAAACACGCAGCAGACGACATAAATGCTCCACCCTCCCCCAAAGCCCCTCCAGCTGAAGTATTTTAGTGCAGATTGAGTAAACCATCAGCAGCCTTACAATGCAGCAAGATTTCCATGCAGACACTGTCTCTCTTAATAGAGTTTTTTTTTCTCTTTACTGCGCTGAAGTATTCATTTTAGCAGCTTAGCTGTAATAATACCAGCTTTGTACATGTCTTTATTTGATCTCAAGTGAATCTTTGAGCGTATTAACCTTTCTCATGAGATATATGACCTTTTTAAATTTGCTACAATGTAACCTGCTGTCATATTTCTAAAAGAGGGTAGCTTTGATTCAAGGAAACAGTACAGAATAAATAAAAGGAATCAATACAAACCAAAGCGAGCAGAGCTCGATAATGGCATTCTCTTCAACAGGAAACAAATTCAGCAGGGTTGTTGCTCAGGCTAATAACTGCTTCAAGTCCTGATAAAGCCCAAACATCTGATGTGGCTTAGGATGCCGGTGGCGAGGGAGCTTATACAAAATGGTGGAAGCCTTTTGTCTGAACAAAATCCCCTCAGACCTATATAATCACCTTTCTCTAATATCATTTGCTCATGCCTTATTAGTCTTTGCAGATGGCACGGATCCCAAATCATTCATTCCACTGGTAGTGAATTAAGAAATGTAAGTATACCAAGGCAGTGTTCGACACCTTGGCAACCTCTTCATCTACCGAAGCCATTTACTACCTGGATTTGCATACAATTCAACACTAGGGAGAGTTTTGGTTTTGGCATTCTTCCTGCACTGCTGGCTGCGTCTGACTGGCTCTTTAAGGCAAATAAACTAGTGTTCTGTTGAACTTATAATAGCAGAAATAATAACAAGAACAAGACACTTTATTTTTTTCTTTCAAGAGGATATGAGTGCACCATTACTTATAAGTTCAGTTTTTTGATTATTTAATTGGTGTCATGTAGGACTCATGACACCAAGAGGTTTATAAGCAAAGCTATAAAATGTTCTTAAGAACAATTTTCGTTTATCTATTTCCTATTTCTTATTTGTCTTGACCATCTTATTTTGGAAAAATCATTTTACACCAAGTTCTAACTGCTTTTTTTTGTATTATAGCATATGCTGTCTATAGGAATTTAGTGTTAGCTTTGCATTAATCCATATTTTCAGATTGCAGGTTATGAACCAAATACTAAGGAAGTATATATTATGTGTAGTTTGTTGTTTTAAGTCTTCGGTTTTTCTGTCCAACACTGAAACATATACATAGCCATATGTTAGCTCTTAGTCTGTTTTGTTTAATTAAAATTCACACTGCAACTGCTTCTAGCACAGTTTCCAATAACCAATCACAGCTCTCTTCCTTTGTGTCATGAATATACAACTCCATTATAAATAGTCCTTACACGAACCACAGGTATTCTGCAACATTGCTCTCCTCCCCTTGCAGGAGGTTGCTCACACATTATCAGCTGTAATCCTTTTATCTCTACTCCTCTTTTTCAAAAAATTTGGTTTTCCTCTCTACCTCATCAGACATGGCTGTTTTTCCGTATTACGTGCTCTCTTGCAGCTGCCGCAAAGCTCACATATCATTTTGTGGGTGCTCCATGAAAGTCAAGGTCCACCGAAAGGCAAAGTAACACATGCTGCCGAAAATATAAAATGTGTTTTCCCGTGTGCTGCTTGTCTCCAATAGTCTGAATCACACACAAAAAAAGGATATCTTGGTGGTGGGGAATGCTTTGAAGGCTTTAGTCATACCCAAATGTGCTGTTTTTCTTTCTGTGCGCCTCGTCAAGGTTTCTCCCTTGTGCGTTCGGATTGAAGATGCTGGGAGAGGATCCAGCACAAAGAGAATTGCATATTAAGTTCAGCTTCACAGTATGAGTACAGCCAAGCATAAAGAAACTAAACATCCTTGCCTGCACTTTGACATAAATAGGAGGCATGATGCAAAGTGCAGGGAGAACATGTTGCCTTTTTTCGGCAAAATTAGTATTTTAAATTTTAAAAAGAATCCGTTGATTGAAAATACAGCCTTTCGCAAGCAAATGTCACTGATAATTCTGAGAATTCTAAAAAAAAAAAAGACAATATTCATTGAAGTGAAAAAAGCCGGTGAAGATGGGGCATGTCAGAGGGTTACAGGACAAAGCAGGCAGACAGAATTTTTAAAAAATTATGCATCAGTGAGGGTGCTGATGTGATTGTCCTTGCCAAATGTGATGGTTCCAGTATCTCTTAAACAGACAACCCTCCCACGCTTTTCTTTTCTTACAAAACCTACAAGCCTCCTGTAGAGCTGTGGTTCTTAAGGCAAAAAAAAAAAAAAAAAAAAAACACAAAGAAAGCAGCTCATTAATAGGACAAGCTTAAAACATGTTAGCAGGATGTGACCGAATACTGGCACTGTTTTTAACACAAAGTGAGACTCTGAATTGAATTGGTTACTACTTTAACATGCATGTGATTTCATGACCAATGTGTCTGTGTCCATTTCTAAAAGAAAAAGCACTTCCACAAGATACACAGACCAAAATAAACACATATTCTTTTTACTGCTTTCATCATTTTTGTTTACATAGGAGGCAAAACAGCTTGCTTTCTTATTTACCTCAATTCACAGAAGCGTAAATGAAATCACCTCTTTTTTTAAACCTGCCATAAATGCGTCAAATTGTAATGGTTTACATGTTCTTTATTATTCTTCCCTCAGTTGCAATAAAAATGATAATTAAATAGTGTATGGAGTAACAAGACCTAAATTAGCCCCTCGGCACATGTATGGCTGTGATTAGACCATTAACTTGGTGCAGTTGTACACCCTAGGTTTTTCCAATCAGGTGCCGGCTGCAGTAACTCTGAGCAGATGTTTCTGTCAGTTCAAACCTCTCATGTGTAAACCTTTTTCTAAATTAAGTGGATACTAACGACTAGAATTAAAGCAGCACAGATTATTGGGAATATTTTTGATCCTTGTGCTTTTTGTCTTCAAGTTATTAGTGTTATCAAAAACTTTACATGGACTAATTAAGACTTTTGAAACATGCTTTCATTTTCATCTGAAACTCTTAATACACGTGAAATTTTTAAAGGCTCTTTAAAAGCCTACATTGCATGACTTGCATAATTAACAGGAGTCAGAAATTCTCCTGTTGCAGTGTGTGAAACTGTATCTCAAGCTACATCTTCGAAATATTTTTTTAAACATTGTGTTATTTTAATTGTCTCAAAATTCTCCAAATATTATCTGTCTTTGAAGTCATCTTCATGGTTCAGTCTCACATTATGAGTCATATTTAAATGATCATGAGCATATCATTAAAACTGATGAAAACTATAATAAAAATTTAACAGCAGTTTCACAAAAACCGTTTTGGGTCCCATCATGTTTGCTTTGCATTTCAACAGACCTTAAGATGTGTGTCCAGATGTTGACTTTCAGATGAAGATAAAATTGTCTTTGTTGCTGAGAAAACCTGTTAAAAGATAGAATTAAGCTTAGAGAAACTTTAAGCATGCCTTGCTTCTTTAGCTCTTAATTTGAAAATGAGAAATATGGGACTGTTGAATAACTTCAGATCAGAATTAGATGTGATGTTATATAACAAACTATCAGGGGATAAGACTGGACTTTTAATTGAATAATATTGAAAGTAATGTATATAATATATGTAATATATATTATATATATATATATATATAGATATCTATATATATATATAGATATCTATATATATCTCTATATATATAGAGATATATATATATGTATATATATCTCTATATATAGAGATATATATATATATATATCTCTATATATAGAGATATATATATATATATAGGAAGCTGAAAAATGTATGCATTTTTATATAAAAAAATATAATTTGATTCTTAATGTTCATTAAAACAGATTCCCATTTCTACTAATTTCTTCATTATTTTATGGTCTTAATACAAGTCAATATTAATTTTTATTGGGTTTATAAAAGTAAGTTATTCAACAATGATGGTGTTGTTAAAGACAAGAGCAGTGCAGAAAGACTTTAGATTCACACTCTTGTTAACACAGTTTGGAACGTTCAATCTGTATAATTGAACATCATGTTCATTTATACATTGTTAAGTTTAATGTTTCACTATGATTCTATCCAGCTGCATATTAAATAGTTTTTTTTTTTATTTTATTTTTAAACAAGACTCAAAAATATAAATCCAATAGGGCCTAACCCAACACCAATTCTGTTAATAAATAGGAACAAATGATTTAAGTATGTGAAAAATTTCATCCACTTAGTATATGAAAAGTACATAAGAAACAAAATGTATCTCTTAGTTTTTTTACTACATATGTTTGATGACAGCTGTCTTTAGTTCAAGCTACTGCAGAGAACTCACTCTTTCGGGATAATTTCTTCCATTCAAAATATTAAATCTAAATTCTTCATGTATTGCAAGAAAACTGCTCAGCTGTTCTCTAAGAGTCTATTTTCCCTTGAGTGCACAGGGGATCTTTTCAGGAGATAAAGTTAAATACAGTTCTTTAATCCAGTTAATAAACTGAGGCTTGCTCGTGATTTAACTTAAAAGGGAAATTACTCACTTTTCTGTTTTTCTTCAGTACTTGATAATTATCAGGATAGAGTCCTCCTAGGAAAGCTTTAGTATAAAGTACAAAAACATATTTTCTCAGACTCAAATCTTGATATGCTTATGCTTACATTTATTTGAATAAATGAGGAGTTGCTTTCACTGAAGCGGTCACATTTGGGTTAACTGTTTGAACACTTTCAGTCTCCCACACACAAAATTTAAAGTTGCATGACAACCAGAGATTGTCCAAAATGTAAATGCGGAATTGGATCTCAAATTTTAATTGCAGTTTTTGCTTTTAAGATATTCAATCAGTCAAAATATTAATAGTCTTTAAGCCACCACATGTTTATTTTCTGAATGAAAAAAAATGATTGATTTTAGTAGTTTCTATGCAAAAGAAAACTACATTCTGATGGTTCATCAACTATTTCTGACATTATGTACAAGAAGTCAGAGATGTTTCAACCACAAAAAAACACTTTTTTTAACAAATGCCACTAAAAGATGTTTTGAAAATAAAAGAAGAAATATATTAGACTTTTAAGACCTAGGATTGAAAATCTAGAGATAACTAAATACTAAGACTTTTAAGTACTTTTTCAGACCCTGCAGCAAGCCTGTGTGTAAGTAAACTTTTAATTGGATTTATGCAGTCTTCTGGTTGATCTGTTTAAGTTGTTACCAGCTTGAAATATTTCTTGGAATACCAAGATACTTTGCGGAGTCTACAGGAAGATAAAAATAATACTTATGTTTCACTCAGTTTTGACACTATATCAAGTCTTCACACCAAGAGCCTTGAGTATACAGTGATCGTAGTTTAAAATAATGTAATTTAAATATAATTGAAAGATTTTACAGGATCCTTTCTGAAAAAAACTGAGCAGTCTTAATGCTAAGTGCTTTGTGTGTTTGGGTTATAAACTAATTTATCCATGACAGGATTTTAATAAAGGGCAGCTGTCAGATTTGCCTTTTAAAACACTGAAAATGATGTTAATGCTTGGTGTACCGTAAATTATGCTCTACTGACAGAAAATAGACAGTAATGTATTAGTTCAGCTGTTTGATTCACTTTAAATATTTAACAGTGGAAAATATGTACAACTCTCTCTTGTTGTGGACCTAGGTTTATTTTATTGAAATTCCCTCACTGCTTTATAACTACTGGTATGTATTACAATTTTGCAAATCTACAGTGTATTTATTGTTTAAACATTATTTACCTTTTAATTGTACCTTGAGTATTAGAAATAATCACACAAAGACATGTGGTTACACTCTGGGGAAAAAAAATTTCATATCTGAAATGAGTTGCGCAGATTCAATATGTGAATGAAATTATTAAAAATGCTACTACTTTTACTATTACCACTACTGTTAGTACAATTAATGCTAAAATCGCTGCTCTTATCATCATTACTACCAATAGAAAAGCAAATTTTATGCTGCTGAAAATCTATGAAGAGATTGTGCTGCTGGCTCTACTTTAATTATAAATAATAATAAATTTATTTGTACAGTCCTTCACAATAACCAGCAGGTTAACCAAAGTGCTTTGCAGTGGATAGAATAAGTGCATAAAACACAGGGGGAAAAAAAAGGGAAAAAGGAATTGTACACTCTGAGTGTAACAATCAGCTATTGAGGATTTCTGTACAAAACTGTGGCAGTATTGATAACCATAATGAATTCACACACATTTTTTTTTGCCAAATGTTTTATGTTGATGTAGCCATAGTTTATCTTGAGGAAAACATTTATTTGTAAGAGGTGGAGATCTACATTTTCACATAAATATAATAAATCACTACTTGTTGTTCCAGTTGTACAATAAACTAGTGCAAGCATAAATACAAATTGTAATTTTCCTAATAATAACAGCTCCAGGAAATTTACAGCTGTGTTTCAGCAACACCAAATGCCTTAGACTCTTTTTCACAGATGAGCTGCAGTAAAGGGAGTCTGGTCTGCTGCAAGCTGGATGTACTTAATAAAACAGCCGCTGTGTGGGAGAAATTTAGGCCAGTGCTGTGTTTCTGTTTACCCCTGTTTAAAATCTGCCCTGGGACAGATTTTATTATTTTTTTTTTTTAAAGAAAGGAAGAAAAAAAAGATGAGCGGAAAAAAGCTGCAAAATTCCGTTTCGCCTTATAGAAACAGGAGGAGAAAATTAGCCTTGTTCTTTTCTTCTACAGGCTGCGGATGTACTGCCATCAATAAAGCCAATTCCTTTCTCTGTCATGCTTTATTCACTCCCATAAACAGTTTTAATCAAATCTGAGAAACGTCAATGATTTCTTCCCTCTTTCAGATGCCTCAGTCACTCTCGCTTTCTGTTCTCTGACTTTCCTATACATGCTAACTGGTTCCATCCCCCATCTGTTTGCCCTTTAATCTCTCTCTTTTGTTTTATATTTTCAATCCAAGCATTTCTTCTCTTTTGGCAAAATAATTTTTAAGTAGACTTGCCTCCAACCATTTCCAAAAAAAATAAAATAAATTAAAATAAAAGCTCTGGGAATTTGTAATAGTTTTACTTTTTCATCTTGGCAAAATGAAAGAAAACCCAAGTAAGAAGATACTAGTGTTCTGAAGATATTACAAGGAAAATGAGGGGCCTATTTCACAGACATGGATTAAACTAATCCTGGTCTAATACACTGAAAAAGAGAACTTTGGCGTTCTGTCTGTCTCTGAAACCAATCCTCACCCTCATTGAATTTAAAATACTTGACCCAGCTCTGCATAAAAATTGGGGGCCACTGAGAAGAACCTTTTTATTAGCATCAAGAAGGAGGTTCATGAGAGGGATATGTTATATATGACACCAATTGTGCAAATAATACTGAAGATTTAGTGTCAATTCAATAGAATTCATATTCAGATCCCATTCTCTCTATATGTCTCCTTTTTTATTCACAGCTATGTTTCTTAATTTATTAATCTATTCTCTTTTATCCATTTTAGATTATGTCAGACCTTTATGTGTCTTTGAAATATGTTTACTTTACATTAGAGCCTTGTATAGTATGTGTTCTGGCTGTAAACATAGCTTTAATTGTTGAATCCCCCCAGAATGATACGCTTCCTTTACATTAAAGCATTTACCTGATTACACGGGGGTTGGAGTTCAAATAAAAGCAGTAAGTAGTCGTCAAACTGTCATCTTAGCGTAAAGCTTTTTCACACTGAAAAGGTTTCCAGGCACAATCTTGAATGTTACAACTGTGTTAATTATTTATTACAACATGATCTCAAATGCGTTCTGCTCCCTGAGTGTGGCTGACTGTGTGAGGAAAATGCTGCCATTTTCTGAATCTGGCTTGCGTGTGCGTGTGTGTGAAATATTTAGGTGTACAAGCCCTTTATGATATAGCAAGACCTCTGCAGAAGCTACCGCAGTCAATATTACAGCATAAACATGATCAGTGATTACCACTGTGCTGGATATGAAGAATATTTCCATTGCTTTCATTAGCCTGAGCTAAACCAGTTAGTCTTCGCTCATTTGTCCTTGAATCAAGTGTTGCTTTTATGCAGTATGGCTCTTATTCTTTGATGTGAGAACATTGCCCCCTGCTGATTCCCTTTTGCACATTATCTGATGAACCACACAGAGTGACAGAGCATATGTAGGCTAAGGTCACTTTCATTTTGCAGAACAAGATCACTGTTAACTTCAGCAAGCTTTCCCGTGTTCTCCTTGCTCTCATATCACAGTTTTGTTGCCAATCTTTGTCAGTTACACTGGATACAGTGTTCCTGAGTCCATATAATATATACTTTTGCAGACCTACATTTTCAGAGCTCCTTGCCTTTGTCTTTTTTTTTATTTCTTTCTCTTTATTTGCAATATTTTAAAGTATTAATACAATGTGTCACAATGGATTTGTGGGTGAAATATCTCTGGCCAATCTGTTATGGGTATAGCACACTGCTGGCCTGTTGACAGCTGAAGATAGGCACCAACCTCATGTATGAATTAAAAAGGCTAGACGGGTGGATTTATTTCTAATCAGATGAATGTACCTCAACACAACAGCATGGGAAATGGAATATTTGTAAACAACCCAAAATGTTCATAACTAGCCAATGAGCAAAATGTAGGTATCTTTAAAAGTTAATATTGTTAGTTATTGTTAGTTATTCTCATCAAACTTGCAAACTACAGTAATGTTTCATCTCACTTCAAATCTAAAGTCAGACATTTTCCTAGACATTGTTTAGAGGCTAATGAAGACAAGTCTATTAAAGAGTTATTTCTACGTGTTTACAAAGAACCACTTGAAAAGTATACAATTACCAATAAGGTTTGTATCTACTTTGCTACTTGACCTACACATGATACATAATCTTGCAAAATCATTCCTACCCCTTGAATGTTTCCATCTTTTGTCATGTTATGACATACCAATGCTTGTTTTTTATAGAAATTAAAATGTCTGCACATTCTTCTCTGCAAAAGAAGAAGAGATGGAGAGCATCTTTGAGCATCAATCTTCAGATACCGCCACATTTTCAAATTAGTTTAGGTCTGACCTTTGACCATCTGACCATCTTAACACATGGTAATACTTTGATCTAAGTTGCAAATTTTCTTCCAGAATTGCACTGTTTAGTTCCAACCATCTTTCCATTAACTCTGACCAGCTCTCCGTTTCAGCTGAAGAAAGCTGCTTCACAGTATGATGCTGCCACCACCATGCTTTGAGGAAGGTGTGGTCAAAGAGCTCAGTTTTAAACTTATCTGAGTTGGCTACTGAAAACCAGGAAAAAGCATGACTTCCTATGCACTTCTTTGAACAGCAACTTTCTTCAGGCTACTCATTCAAAGACACCAGATTGTAGAGGTGCATGACTGATGGATGTGCTATGCACAGATTCTCACACCTGAACTGTATATCTCAATAGCACGAATCTTTTGGGACTAAATGTTTCTCTTAAAAAGGAGTGACTAAGAGCATACTATCAACTTTTACTGCAAAAAGAGCATATTTTTCCTGATAAGGCTTCAGCTAGAAATGGGGGTGATATGTGTCATACATGTGTCCTAGTTCTGTATGTCATGCAGATTCTTTCTTAGCTGTTATCCAGAAGGACTTTAAGAGAAGATTGTGTTATGTACTGGTGGCTGAGTCAACAAGATGTTAGCTGGAAGATTTTAAACAAATGTGTAACACAATTGACTGGTGAACAAAATTGGTATTCCATCAGCAGCCCTGCTTCCAACTGATGGTAATCTGTATTCACATGGTCTGCCATGTTAGATGAAAGCCTTCAATTAACAGTCAATTCTTTTCAGTATCTTCCATCATGCCACCGGTATTTACATTCTCTTTCAGCTCCCAAGGCTGCTTCCGGCCCACAGCTGCAGGAACTGGTCCTGGTGAGAGTGTGTGTAGTCCTGCTGTGAACAAAGTGCTAAAAACAAATGTTTGGCAGAAATCAGAAAATGAGGGCTTTCTATTGCTGCCTACCTCGTGGCTATGGATGTGTGGAACCCGAGGTCCAAGTGTTATCCTTTCAGTCTTAACCTCGGATGAAAAACAGACTCCAGTGAGGAGATGAAACACCTCTGATGCTTTGATTTGCAGCCTCATACTGGCATGGCTCCACACAGACCCCCAGCGTGATGCTTGTTCTCACACCAGGTGCTCTAAGCAGAGCCACTAACTGAATTTTACTTTGATGCCTATGTAACTCTAGTACCTATAGCAAATACACAGGATGCAACACAGTGACTGTAACACACTTTAGAGTACTAAAAGGTCAAATCTATTTTAAAGCCAGAAAATCTATAAACTTTAAAAGTGCTAAATGTAAATTAATCATAACTGACTTAAAATTTAAAAAAGTCTCTAAAAAGCAGGGAGTATGAGCACCAAATATGGATCATACACTAATATGATAATATACTATTCACTGGATCCAATGGACTGTTGTACATAGGACACAAACTAATTTCTTATTTAAAAAGATCTTTTCAGCTGAAATATTTGATGTATCAAGCATCAATGCAATTACAGGAGTTTTTTGTGAGTGCACGTTTATCAGGCAAAAAAATGCTTTCCATCTAAGCAGTTTTTACTTTTATGTGTCTTATGTCTGTGCAAAAAACGTCTTCTAAAATTAATATCCATCATCACTAAGCACAAACAGTTGGTTTCATCCACACCTTCCTTTTTTATGTCTGGGCGAGAATTAGAGTGTTAAAGCTGCAGCTGAAGTCTGATTGTACATCAGTATTTTAACTTGTCTTCCATCAACTAAATATGGTGGTTTACAGGGACTCTTTGAGGCCAAACAATGTGCTGTTGTGTAGAAAATGAATGTAATTGAGCCCCGAGGGGCATGGCTGACATGTCCTTTGAAATACACAGTAACTGTTGCTTTACTATAGTGAGGATAAATTTGCCTTTTATAATAGGAAGTGAAACATTAATTAAACATATATGTATTTGCTTGATGATTTTGGTGATAACATTTGACAGAAGGTAATGTTTATTGCTTGTGTCATAATTGAAGACTGTATTTTGTTTTTATGATGTGATGCAGTTTGAACTGCCTTGTTGTTGAAATGTGCAATACAAATAACCTTAACATGACTTGGCTAAGATGTAGTGAATCTAATAAAAATCTGACTGACCATGTGGAAAATGAGATTCCCACAACCACTTTGTCTTTGACTCCTCCTCTGTACAGAGGAGGAGTTTCATGTAGGCACATGAAACAAGATTGCTTACCAGTAATGCTGGTCAGAACTGGAGCAGAAATTTGAATGCTACTAGATCTGTAATTTATTTAATTCAGGTTTTTGTCACAATTTTGGTTTAACTGCAGATAGACTGAACTCATGCAAGTGACTTTTGAATCCTTCTTTAAAGTGCAGATTTTTTTTAGTTCTCTAAGCTATTGTTCTCAGACAGCTTTTATTCTCCTCACTGAATAAATCACCATATTTATCTTCACTTTTTGAACTCAAAGCCATCTTGGGTGCACATTCTGTCATGTATTGATACCTGAATTGACATTCCAACTTTTGGCTCTGTTGCCTTGTGCTCTTTTTTTTCCTTTCTTGCCTTTTTACATATTTCTCAACTTCAGTGATAGAAATGAATTTAATTATCGTAAGCCACAAGCTTCAACACAATGGAAAAGGAAAAGTTGTAAAAAGTGAATATATATGACCATTAAATACGCTGCAGGGGCATCGGTCTGGCTAAAAGATCACAATACTATCTTTGTGTTTCTTTGTATGGTTTTATACTATCATTGTGAACTGACAACTGTTACCTTGAGGAATTATGTTTTAAGTATAATAAGACATCAGCAGTGGGTCTCATCTTTTGCAACTCAATAATCAAACTCATACTGTGATTGTGAGGAGCATTTCAGTTTTCTTTGTGTGTCTGTAAATTCATCTAGTGAGCGGTTTTCATTCTGTGTCATTAATGTTAGCGCTGTACTGTGGTGATCAGGGGGGCAACAGGCACACAAAAGAAAATATTTCAAAGCCAAGAACAGGCTGGTGGGGGACTGTTTTCAATGAAAAAGAGCTAAAAGCTAGTACGCAGCAACACCAGCTGTACTCAGCCATGAGTCCCACTGGTTCAGCCAAAAATGCCCTCTAGGTCAAATACATTTTTTTAAGATTGCATGCTGAACATGAAGAAACTGAAACAAAAACATTAATTGCTGTTTTGTGAAATTTGTTGAATACATCAAAAGTATTTAGCAAATTACAAAAACTCTGACAAAAGACTGAAGACAAAAATCTGTGGGCTAGCCTGTGGGTTTAGAAAAACCCAGTAAACCTTGGCAGGAGACTGTGGACTTTAGACAAACTAGAGAGGTAAATAGACATTCATCATTCTGTCAGTTTTTGAGGAAGTGGGCCACGCTTTGGCCGGTTTTAGTTTCCGACTGTAATAATTAGCAAAATATGCCATATTTATAATAAAATACAGCAAAGATAATATTTCAGATGAGAACGGAGAATTTCAATTGTTTTATTAAAACCACATGTCAATTTTGAGGCTGATGCCAGACACATGTTAAAAAAAGTGAAAACCAAAATAACAACCCCTCGAAAGATTGCAAAGAGCTAACAAGACCTAGGGAGGAGAAAAATACCTCTCACAAACTTGTGTAATAAGCATTTGCTAAGGAATATGACTGGGCATGAAAATATTAGCTACTTCAGATAAAAGAGGCTTACATTTCTTGTACAATCCATCTGAGTTGCTTTAAGTTGCCATAATTGTTCTTTTTGCTGCAACCAGATCCAAGAGTTCAAAGAAATACAAACTGAAATTCATAGGAGAAAACATGGAGTGCAACACAAATCTCAATGTTATAAAGAGAATAAATAAAACAGTATAAGGCACAGAACAAAAAGTTCTTAAACTGCATGATGTTATCTTAATGGGATGTTTGAGACTCCTTTAGTTTTCTCACCATGGTCAGCCAGTGTTTTTTTGAGGCAAGAAATCTCTTCAATCAAATATATATTTACTTAAAATGACGAATTAGGTAACATGGATTAGCAGTATAGCCAAATTTTTAAAATCCCAGTTGGGATGATTCCTGCAGTTAAAGTGGATATGATTGAAACCAGCTGACAAACAATTTTGGCATTTTTAAACTCCAACCTTTCAAAAACCTTGACTTAACTTACTACCGACAACCAGCTCATGTCTAGACAAACCATAAACAACTTTGAAAAGCAAGAAAAAAGCTCCCTACACAAAAGCGAAGGCTAAAAGCCGAGACCAAATGTCTGCGGTGTTCCATCATGAGGCGAGTTTGCATTACAAACAAAGCAAGACTCCACAGAAGAAATAACTTAGTGTGCTCAAGAAGATTTCTAAAACCCAATAGCAGAAATGACAAATTTATGGCAACTGAAAAGCAATGTAAACAAATTTCAAAAACACCACTGTCTTCTCTGTATTTATTTGAGACTAAGTACAAAACTCTCCTATGGAATGATGTCACACGATATAAATATAATTCAGCTTTTCCTTACACAAATCAAAAGGGTGTACTCATGTTTGAAGATACTGACACAGAACCATTTATTCTGTGGGTAACAGATTTTCTACTGAATCAAGTGGAAACCAAATCACACTCTGTATTGCAACATCCTGGCTTTGTTGTAGAGAATTCATTTTGGTGAACTAACTTCTGCTGCATGAAAGACCAGAGCTAAATTATGAGACTGAAATGGATAAGGAGGTCCTGAACCACTATAGAGCAACAAATCCTGTATTGTCAATAGCGACTGGAAAACTTGTTACATTTAAAACTCAACTCTCAGATTCCAAACTACTCTTGCTAAATAGAAGGTGATGAAATAAGTACACATTTTTTGAAACACAAACCAAAATCTCTCCAAATCCGGAATTTTATATGTTGTTTGTTATACTGGTGTACTGTGTTGCATTGATATGTGTGAATAATAGATGGTGCAACCTTGAACGTATCAGCTTAAGAGAAACTTTGTGAAAGGGACATTGAATTGCAAGTCATTGCCCTTTGACCTTATAATTTCATCAAGGGAACCATCATACATCATTCTGATAACAGCTTACATCAGCAGCTCTATCTTTGCCAGTGATGAGGCAGATAGCGAGCTCTTTTACACACTGTTATGTCACAACAGCAAATTTAAGGCCGCCAATCTCACCTCTTCAACTGCAATAACTCCAATGATTTCCATTTTCTTTCACTCTTCTGATATTTTACTATTAACACAAATGTGGGGGAAAAAAGAGACCAAAAAATACACAGAGGGAAATTAAATATTAAACAGGTAAATATTTTTGTCCAATGAGTATATATCTAATAATATTATTGACATAAAACTAGATCTCACACTATATGATGGCAATATACCAAGTACCCCAAAAGTACAAATAAATCATCATAATTAAATCTCTAAATTATATCTAGAAAGGAGAAGAAAAATGTACTGAACACATGAAGAACACAAGCTGCAAAATTAGATCAGTGGATAGGTTTGAAATAACATTCCAGAAAAAAAAAACAGCAATATTAGAGAGCAACAAAAACTTGAACTCTTGAAAGTATCAGTCTCAGACTTTTCTTGTCCACCCATTCTCCCATATACTACCATCCGGAATCTCAAACATTTACTTTCAGATCACGAGCTCCCTCCCTCCTCCACAACACCTGGAACTCCAGCGATGTCCTCCTCCACCAATCTTGTCTTTCTCAAATAGATTTTCCAATCCTCTCCCTCACAGCTGGACATGGTCTCTCTATTTTATCCCTAATCTCTGCATACCAGCTGTCCAGGGGAGAAGGTAATGTTAGATGAAGGAAAGAGAGCCTGCAGGCACTGGGTCTGAAACAGCCAGCCAACTGACTATATGAAGACTAGCCCCATCAATTCATTCTAAACATTTTTAATGTAAGACAGGGTCTGGATATTGCCTTGTGGAAAGCTCCGTGACAGGCCTTGACTAGACAAATGTATTAAATGTTTAAAAAGAAATACACCTTTAAGATGAAAAAATGTCTAAATGTTTTAATCAAATACCAAATAATGTGGACGAGTGACCAGTTTTCTCCAGATATATGAAGAACAGAGTGGCTCCACACTTCTACTTCACTGTATTGTGGTTATCTACCAGCAAGTTGGCTCAAAGGTGACTTCCACATTTTGTCCTCGTATACAAGAAGGCAAATTTTGGTCAAGGAAAACTCATCCGTTTTACACATCAATTTTTTGTGTAAATAATGTGATACTGTGATGTTTTTAGTCACGGTTATCTTACTGTGAGACGCTCATACCAGCCCATACCTGCTATAAAGGAGTTTCCAATACTCCCTGTAATTTTCACTCTGTGCAGTACATACTGGCCAACTCACATCTGCAGAAATGATCTTACCAGACAGCTTATTGTGAATCAGAAGGGGCAAAATGAAATTCATGATAGCTATCAACAATTTTGTCAAAATGAATGCCCTGCACACCAACAATCACTGATGAAACCAGATATTTACCTGCCTATAACACATTTTTTCTAGAATATTGCTGGATTCTTCTTGATATAATTGATCAAACTACTTCAGGCTTGCAGGCCACCTTACTCACACACACGGTTTCAGTACAACCCACAAATTTTCCATGTTCCTGAGATCAAGGCTTTTGGATGGGCACTCCAATATCAATATACATTGCTTACATTACATAGGCATTCCCAAATTGTTTAGTCACAATAACATTACTATAGGTAAACTAAATCTGAATAAAATAAAAATGTCTCTATTCTAACTGGCTTAGAAGAGAAAAATATTGGACTTAATTCATGCCAAGCAGTGAGAAAAAAAGGTTGTGTCTTTTAAAACAGTTTTTGTAAATACATGGTTTCATCTTGATATGGTTGAAGAGAACAAGTGTCTTAACAATGATCTGAAATGGTTCATTCACAAAGTCCTGTTACAAAGACCAAATCTGCCTAAACTGTCAAGACTTGGATGCTTTGGAGCATGAAGGGCACTGCTGAAAACATCCATTGACACTGTAGTGCCTTTACTAAGCTGTAGTCAGCTGGGGGCGATGTATGCGTACAGCGACATAAAAAAAAATGAACTAGCTGGTCACCATGGCCAGCTCAGATCTTTCCTCTGGACTCCATAGAGCAGGCAGTTGAGACAAGCTAACATTAATCATAGAGAATAAATCCCACACTGAGTAAAGAGAGACTCTGAACAACTCCCTCACCATTAAACCAATCCTTTCACACAGTGGAAGTCTTACATAACATCATGTACAATTACAAGAAATTGGAAGCTGTCTTTACAGCCAAAGCAGACAGAGAAAGAGCTCACACCCTTACTGATTCCACAGTGTTCAGGGGAGAGAAGGAGAGTCCAGGTGCTGCTAATTTAAGCACTTGATTAATTGGTCATCCACAGGTGTGGGCATCTGTTTAAAAGCAGGAGTCTTAGCAGCCTGTTGCACTGAATTGTTCAAGTGTGTAACAATGCTGGGATGGAAAGAACTCTGCCAAAAAAAATTAAATACAAGCAACTTTGCATCAATCTGAATGGGGTTTTAAAGCTATTTTCAAGCTGTTTGAACTTTATGATTTTACAATGAGAAAGTTATCACAAGTGGAAAAACACAGAATTCACGGAAGTGATGCACAGAAAAATAAAAATTACCCAAGACCTAACAAGCCTTATTTGCTATGTTAATGTTTGTAACAGTAAAAGGCTAAACAAGTATAGCTTGACTGAGGGGTTTTAGAAGAACAGCCTCTACTATCTAAAAAATATTCAATAATATGCTTCTCATATTCAAAGCTGCATTAAATTTAACCACTCCTGGACATCTGGACATAGTTTTTCGCAGAGATGAATCCAAAGTATTTCTTTGCGATAATGAGAAGTATTTTGTAGACAGCTATATGCATTATCTAAATTCTGTCAAAGGTTTTAACAAAATAATTCAAAGGAAAAAAAACACAAAAACTCTTAAAGGTCAGAAGTTTGATGAGATAGCTTACTTAAATACCGTAATACGTATCGGTATTGATATCAATATAAGCAATACCAGCTGTGAATTTACTTGGCATCTGATCAATACCAAGTAGTGCAGTATATTGAGCATCTCTACTCTGTATACCAAATTCCAGCCTGAAATTTGATAATTCAAACTTGAACTCAGCCTAAATCCATACATTGCCACTAAGATGCTGTTTTCTTGCTAATGCTTTCTAACACACTTCTGGTCTTTAGAGAACACTGTGTTTATACTAAGATCACATTTCACACATTCTGTGTTCTATTAATGATATTACTTTGGAGCAATTTGCAGCACCTGACTGAATATATTTGGAATCAGAGTGAAGAGAGCTTAATACAAATGCACAGCACATTTTTTACTTCACAATCATGTGTCATCTTTGTTGGTCTAACAGACAAATACCACATACAGTACATGGAGGATGGGTTAAAACATGACAAAAAGTTAAAATATTAATGAATTTAAGTACTCTGTGGAATTTTGTGTTGAGGGCCCGTATCAAACAATAACAAAATTATAAATACGTATCTTATTTTAATACACAATTTTCTGTTGTATTTAAAAACTAACTCTTTAAAACACATTTCAGCACAGTAAATAAGTATAACTATGAAAGACAACAAGTTCCACTGAGAAAAATACCACAAATCTGATTTTTTTTTTCTCAGAATCCTGGAAAAAAAAAGAGAAATAGTTCAAACTCTGACTTTAATCAAAAAATGTTTATTGTTTTTTTTTTTTTAAGAATTGGATTAGGGCTATAGATTAAATAGAATCCTGTCTTTAATCTCTAACTTTTATGCTGATGGTGAATGCGGGAGTAACCAGCTTCTATGACAGAGACGCGAGTTAAGCGGGAGAAGTAACTTTCTGTAGGTACATGTCGATTAAGTGATTTTGTACATCACTTAATCGACAGAGATCCTAAGATATAAAGTTTTTTCAGTGGAAAAAAAGAAAGACTTTACAGTTCTATTTTTTCCATATAGAATTGTAAATTTTGAGCGTTCAGAGGAGGGCAGTGCGCTGCGCCTTTTCACTTCGTCACAAAACAATACACAGGAAGTTGTGTTTGTCACTGGACCAATCAACTGTGAGGTTATTACAAGCTGTGGGTAGCAGGTCAAGTCTGTAGAAACAGCATTCTTCACTTTTATGACATAATCGTGTATTGATCTACTTGAGTCATTTTTGTTAAAATTAACTTTATAGAACCAACAATCTTCTAACATAACTGAGGTAAAGCAAGAACGCGGAAGCTAGAACAGCTACTGTTAGCAAACGTTGCTTAGCTGAGTTAGCTTAGAGGACATGAAAACCCGGTAGCTTGCAGGAGAAGTTATTTTAAAGAAGCAACTTTTAGGGTGTGAAGATATGTTAATCAGAAATTAAACGTATTTATGTTGACATACAGCGTTAAATAAGCCTATCGGATTACGAGTCCGATGTCTTTATATATCGTATTTCCCCATTACGCTGCGTGAATTTAGGCTAGCATAATAAGGTTAGCTTAGCTGCTACATAAACGACAACATCCAGCAAACTGGACAAAACATTGGATTTAGTTGGCTTTAAATCGGGCTCGGCGGGTTCGCTGACCCCTCAGAAGAAAATGAAGAAGAGAAAGGAACTGAATGCCTTGATCGGACTCGGAGACAGTAAGCGAAAGAAGACTAAGAAGGGTTCAGGGCACCGACTTCTTCGAACCGAACCACCGGGCTCGGAGTCAGAATCGAGCTCGGAGGATGATGACTTCAACAACTTGAACGGCGGAACTAACTTTGGAAAGTGAGTGATCTGTTGTGCTACACATCAGTATATGAATATGCGGATTAATTGTAGGTATTTTCTAACTTATGTTAAATTGGTGTTCACATTGCAACTCAAACGTTCAGCATCCTTTTCCTAAAATACATCACTGTCTGTGCGTACTCCTTAGATAATTGTCTGACCAATTATTCACATATTTTAAAATGATTATTCGACCAATTTCTGCCTTAAAGCCACTAATGCTCCACTAATCTGGAACAAACTTCCGGAAAACTGCAAAACTTGCAAAACACTGAGATCCTTGAAATCAAGGCTAAAGACCCACCTGTTCAGATTTTCTTTTAATTCATAATAACTGAAACTTTGATCAATATATTTGATATATTTGAGGTTGGCGGTACAAAATGCAATGTTTATTGCTGTTATGTAATTGGTTGCTGTGTTATGATTTTATGGTGAACCGCCTTGTTGCTGAGTTGTGCTATACAAATAAACATGATTTGACTTGACTTAAATCGTCACATTTGACCCCTTAAATTGAATCCTGAATGTCCTGACTTTGAGACAATAAATTATTTATATTATTTCCACTCCAACACTGTTCTTGATCTGCTACATTAAACTTATTAACATGTGGCAATTCATCTACACTGACAAGATTGGAAAGCAGAGTATTAATTACAAGGTCAATAGGCTCTGGTATCTGAAGGATATCTACTGGTCAGAGTTGATGGATGGATGGATGGATGCAAATACAGGGCAATTCTATAAAACATTTGCTAGAGGCTGCAAAAAACTAGTGTACGGTTCACCTTCACTTTGCGGTTGTAATGTCATGAAATCACAATTCAGTGGGAATTAATACATTTACAAAAATTGGCTTTCACAGCTTAAAGATCATTTCATTTTGAGGAAGCTTATTACTCAAACACATGCAGCTTTCCAAGGGTCCCCATTATGAATAATAAAAGAGGTTGTGGAGTTTCAATGTCTAATGTTACATGTCCTTCCTTTTTACAGAAGAAGCTACTCACAGTGCTGCAACGTGTGCTACCCATTGTTTTTGTTCATCATACTAGCTGCCTGTGTTATGGCTTGTGCTGGACTCATATGGATGCAAATTGCACTGAAGGAAGATTTAGACTCACTGAAGGAAAAGCTGCATAGCAGTAAGTGTCACAAACCAGTGTGGTGATTAAACAACAAAATGCCCTGAGGTCATGAAACCTGTTAGTAGTCTTTAATCTAGTTGTAAATTGTTTATTGTTCTTGGCACTGCTTAAAACACTCTCACCACCTTTTGTTGCAGTGGAATCCAGCCAGAAGGTGTCATCGAGTGAAATACCCAAAATAAGCGAGGATCTGAAAAACAAAGAGAAAAAACTTGAAGACATTGAAAACGGGGACAAGGGATTAAGTAAACTCTGGTCTAACCTCACAGAAATGAATCTCAAGGTCATTAAGCACTTTAGTACAGTTTTATAACATTTTGACATCTATCTGTCAGCTTTAGTAACATTTGCAAGTAACTTTCTAATACATTTTAAGTCAGATTCAACATACTTTCTACACTTTTAGCTAAAATGTTTTTGTTTTAACCCACACAGATCACATCTCTGGAATCAGTTGTTAACTATTTGAAAACCAGTCTGAAATCCTCTACTAATTTCATTGGCCTTCCAACCACTGTTGAAGAGCTTCAGAAGGTAAAACCAACAGAAGCTTGAAATGTAATAGGTTTATTCTGATTTCAGTTACTTCAAGCATTTTTCTATGTTTCAGAGTGTCGCCACGATTGGTAGCACGCTCACAAGTGTACAGCATGACGTGGAAACAATGAAGACTTCTCTTGAAAATCAGAAGAAAGACGATGAATCAAAGAAAACAATGGTAATTCTGAAATACTTTTGTCATAGTTCCTGAATACAATAAATCTACAGTTTAAGGTAGATTATTATGTGCAGCATGGAAGAAATGGTGTCCAGTTCAAACCACTGTTTGAACACTAGGTTGCACTTATTTAGGAGTTGGAGCATGTGTATGCCAAGCTGTAAACTTGTAGAAAAAATGACCATATTATATGGCCATTGGGATTTCCATATAGTACCAGCTGTTCTCATCTCCTGTTGATTGATCACCCCAAATCTAAAACCTGTCTGCCCTCTGCTGACTAGATGTAAGAAAATGGGTCTTCAACCTTCTGTGTGGCATCATTGTCACACAGAATGGCATTAGTTTGGTGTGGACTGCTTTAAAAGCAGGTTAAATTATTTAATCTGCTCATTTTGTTTCTTAGCACTTTGGACAAGGTAACAAAAAAAAAAAAAAAATCAACCAGGAGTTCCGCTTCTGAATAGAACATCTTTGTGTCATTACAGTTACCATTACACCGTCCAATCATAATATTCCTTTACTGTTTATTTCTTTTTGATCTATGTTGCACTTAAACTGTTTTCGCAAACAATGAAAGTTTCTATCTTTTATGACTGAGTGGTTTGCAGCCTCAAGCTGACTTCTTTCACATGAGCAGAGCTAAGGGCGTTTTTTAGTGGTCCAAAGTACATATGCGCCTCTCTTGTTCAGCTATTTGTATTTCCATCTACAGGCTCACTGCAAATACTGCCTTCTGTCATTGGCACCAAAAATAACTGAACAGCACATTGAGATTTCTGTAGTACATCGGCGAGACAAAATTGTTGTTTAATCTTCCTCTGATTCATAACTGTAGCATTTGTCTTGTTTAAAAACTGAAGCAAATTTACTACCGTACATCCAGGCTTATTGTGTTGGATCTTCTGAATCACGGCATGACTCCAAATGAGGAGCGCTAGTGATCGCCACCACAGCCAGATTAATATGTGTGTTAACCCACGCATGTAAGCAGCTTGGCAGTTCTTGTCAAGCCTATGTTAAAGGAGTCGTTGGGATAAGAGGGTCCTGTCAGTTCTTTGGATCTGTGCCTTGGCTTTGCATTCATAATACATTAAACAACTGCCAATCTATTTTGAGGGCTTAGATGCTATGAACTAAAACTGGGTCAGATTTCTAAAAGAATGGAAAAATATTTTCCTCATTTCTTTACAAGCACAACACGATGAAAGGAGAAAGTCAACAAATAATTTGTATGCGTGTATTTCTGATACCGTGACCTCAATAATTTTGTCTTATTACCTATAGCTTTGCAAGCTCTGTTTAGAGCTTCTGAAAAGTGCACTTCATCCCTGTTAGAATGGAAGTTTTGGAACGAGGCCATAATAGCAATAAATGAATAATAAACAAAGATGATTGCAGAAAAAAAACTGTAATATCCTGGTTGCATTAGCATGCACACCCTTTAACCAAGACTCTGTTGAAGATATTTTTTATTTTATTTTACCAGATGAATAACGCAGACGTCACACAGTAGCACACTGTTTACAGAAGTAATAATGGATGCTGCAGTCTGTGGTTTGATTATACAGTTGAGCAACTGGAGCCTGTGGTATCGTCACTAGATGATGACAAGACTAAGAAATGACTTCTTCTGGTGCAGAATTATGACTCATGTCTCACGTGTAAACGTTGAATAAAATGCAACATGACCGGTGTGACTGCAGACGCTTTGAAAACTGTCAAAAGCGTCAGTTCAGTTATAGAAATGGCACAGATTGGCTTTTCTTGGGCCGTAAGGATTTGACCCCAAACTGTTCTTAACTTCATCCACATAACTAAAACCTCAGGTTTCAATTGAGGCTACGCAATATATTATGGATATATTGTCGCAATGTCAGGGTGCGCTATACTTGCGTCCCAAGGGACAGTTTGAAGTTCAAATATTGTTGTATTCTAACTGTTATAATGCAAACACCAGACACAAATTACACAAAATGCTAAAGATAATAGAATGTAGGAATAATAGATGAGAGGGGGAAAATAGGAAAATATGCACAAATCACAACTGATATCATTGCAATATTTATAAATTTTAAATCGCATGCAAGATTTTCTAACATTGTGCATCTCTTGTTACTGCCAGAAAATTGTTAATTTAAGGGTGTGCGTATGTGCATTCAGGTTATTGCAGTATTATGGCTTTTACATTTTTTTATTCAGTATGTTTGTTTTTTATGTGAACTGTAGATGGAATATGTCACAACATTGCAAAAATAATTTTTGAATAATTTATCTGTTTCACTTTTCTGTATCACAAAAATCTGATGTTTTAATAGCCACTCAAGTTTGGGAAGTAAATATCTCCAAATATCTTCCTGTCTCCAAAGCTGTGCTCCATTTTTGTTTGTACAACTCTGAACTGCAGGTATGTTGACATCTTGCATACCTTTTGCAGGACATCACAGACCTAAAAAGAGCCATGGGTGAGGTCAATAAGACTGAGGAGCAGCACCATATGTGGACTGATGAGCAGATCCACATTCTTCTGTCTACTGTTGCAGACCTCCATCAAAGAGTGGCCTCATTAGAGAACGGGTCACAGCACAGCGTGAGTAATACCCTAATGGCAACTAAATTTACATGTACATATATATGTTTTTTCCCTCTGAATTTGTTTTATCCAAACAGTAGCAGAAAACAGTTGATCTCCTCATCAGAATAAATAAATGCATTTTTACAGATACATTTTTCTAAGCCAGTTGTTTTCCTTATTAAATTATTGTTACTGTCATCACTCTGTATGGGGAAGAAAAATTCTCAAAACTTCACAAACACTCTCTTAAGTCAACTTGAATACAATTGGAAGTCAACTGCCACTGATCCCCATGTTAAAAATTCATTTCTTTGACAGAGCCGAATGCACAATGAATTTGGGTTAATGAACCCCTTTAAAGTTGAATCATTCAAAGAAAGAATAAAAAAGACAGTAGCAGACAAATATTGAACTTCTAGTTCCAACTCTTTGAGTCCACAAATTCCAAACACACAGTAATTTAATTGCCTTCTTCCTGCCATGCAGTTGCAGTATAATGACATAGTAGCTTCACCGGCTGTCAGCAGTAAAGAGCCTGAAACTAAGACAGTGACAGAAACAACAACACTGAAAGAAACACCTCAGGATTTGGAAGGTATTGTGTAGAAAAAAGCAATTTATCCTCATGGCTTCCTTTGCACTCTGTTTAACATAATCTTCCTATGACAGACATGTCCACACCACTGACAATGTCCCAGACCAGCAGACGTCCTCGCTTCTTGACTCCAAGGCGATTTAGGAGGAATGCTGGAACAAAATGTCCAGGGAGGGTGTTGCTGCCTGGTGTCACTTCTCTGACAGGTACACAACATGGACGCCTCTCCTTTCTTTAGAGACTTGTGTTACTTCTTTAACAGAACTAAGTCAGGGTGTGTTTTGCCTATTTATTCATATGTGGAAAAAGTTGTTTGTTGCATTGTGTAAAGTTTTTCGTAAGTAGTACCAGCTTAATCATCCATATGTTTATGTGTTTTCAGTTTTGGGAGTAAATCAGTAATAAAGCACAGTCAAAAGAAAATGTGATAATGGTTTGTTTACTTAATTCAAGAGATCCCAAAAATGTTTTTGTCAATTTGGTGTGAACATTACTATTTATTCAAATTGCATAGCGTTCAAGTACATATAAATGTTTATATTACTGTAATAGTTGTTCCTTTTCTAAAACACACTGAAACCCCATGTTTTTATTTTTGTTTCTGAATTATTTTCCAGACCTTGAAGACATCTACCAGAGAGCCGGAGTCGGACGAGACTCCCTTGGAGTTACTTACCAAGATCTGAAGATGCTGTTTGGGACGTCGACTCCCAGCGAACATGCCCTGGCGTGCTTTGATGACGGAGACCGGAGGTACTCCCTCGTGGAGTTGAGAGCTGCTGTTGGTTTGTGAGCTCTGCATCACTGAGAGCAGAGAACAGTATTGAACACCCAGCAGGGTCTGGGAGCGGGACTGGGATTCCCAACCCTTATCTGTAGTTGCTGCACCTTCTGTGAACTGAATATTTATCATTTTGATGGTGGTAAAAGTGGCACTGGTATGCCGCCCTCTCACACCTCTCCCCCAGGCCCACTCAAGTATATTGTCAGCAAAAAAAAAATTATTTCTTGAATTTTAGCAGTTATCCATACAGGTATCTGTTTGTAAAATCAGATCTTATTTTAATCAATTCCTGGAATCATGTCTGTATAAGTCCTGTTTTCCACCCTAGGGCTTCAACTTGAAGTGTTTTTGTATCTAATTGTTTAGTTAGGTTTTTTTTTTGTTTTTTTTTCCATTCTGTCTCATCCTGATGTAATGATTATTGTTTAAGGTATTTTAGGCTGCACCTACCAGTTATCGCAGATGTTCCCACGTGTGTACACCTGGTTCAGCTCAGCTAAAGCCTGTTTGTAGGATGTGGAGAAGGACTTTTTATGAATGTTTACAAATGACTACTAGAAATGGCTTTTTTGAAGTTTTCTTTGTGTTTTTAGACAGTTTCCTAACTTATCTCAGAAACAATCAAGTATACGAACAGTCAAAACTTTTGTATGCTCTTTTCTAAGCTAAAACTAAAGTTTGAAGTGCTTTCCTCCGCCTTTAGTTGTGATCATGTAGTCAGTCTGTGCATTTATCTGTAGTTTTGTTGCAGATTGTTTTTGTTTTTCTCATTTCTTGATGTTTTGCAGATTTGAAGGGCTACGAACTCTTTACAAGAATTTTTAAGGGTTATGTATGGGGCATATGTAGCAATAAGTGAAGTACTGCAGTGGAATAAAGGCACACCAAGCTCACAATATGTAACGGGTAGTGTGAGAAACACTGACCATCACTATTTACTTGATACATTTTATTGCATTATAAAGGACCTAATTATGTGTGTATTCATAAAATGGCCATATTCAGACTCGTTATATTGTCAGAGGGGTTGGGTTGTTTAAAAGTTAATCGCAGAGATACTCGACGAGGCTTTTTTTGTTGATACTGATTTTTTTGTTCTCCTTAAGTTCTGGCCTATTGGTTCAAGAAATCATGCTAAAGATTAATAGACAAAATTAATAGTTTAAAATCCATCAGAGAAATGATTAATTGGGTCACAATAAAGATACATCTCAACAAATTAGAATGTCTTTGAAATTTTTATTTACTCCAGTAAATAAAGTAAAAATCAGATTCATCACATATGGTGACAAATTGCTTAATAATTGTAGCTGACAGCAAAGGAAAACTCAAAATTTACTTTCTCAGATAATAATTTTGTTTCCAATAGATTATAAGACCAAAAAAACACAAAGGATTTTATACTACTGGCCAGTTTATGCACTCGATCTTGATTGGGTATTTGGGTCTCCCAGTCATACTTTCATCATACTCTTGACAATAAATCTGAAAAGTTTACCTACTAAACCTACTGAGATAAAATGGTATTTAGACAAAGGTTTTGCTACTTTGGTCAGTGTGCCAAATTCTATTGGAACATTAAATCAACAGTTTTCCTTCCACTCACCTTTCTGCAATATGCTTGCATACAGCTCTCAATGAAGAGTCAGATTCTTTTGCTGTAGTACATTTCTATTCAAAATCCTTTTTCTTTGGTCTTTAATATTTTAATTTTCTGAGAAGCTAAAATTTGTGTCTTCAGTAGCTGTAAGGAATAATCAAAATTACCAGAAATGAACACTTTTACTGTTTTAAATCTTAGGAGTTTCACTTTTCTGTTAAATTCCTTAAATAACCTTTTGATATTTTAGGTTTGGTGCACTTTTATGCTAACATGTTCATAATCTTAGCTAAAAAAAAAAATGCATCTGACTACACACTTGATTAATACCTCTTTAGACCAAAACTTTTGTGTTCTCCATTTTTATGCTTAAGATTAAAAAGGTATTAGGGGTCTAACTGCTCTGCAGTTGATCTTATCAAGATAATATTTACCATTTGATTATGGCATGTTTGTTAAACTCACCATGTTAACATCAGTACATTTATACATTAAATGTTTCTTTTCAGGATGAAGGTTAGTCAAGCTTTTGTGTCACAGAGATTTTTGGGTCCACAATGCAACTGTAAATGAGATTTTATGAATGTTTTTGTTGTTTGAGCACCAATGAATAAAGACAGTTAAAGGCTTGAGTTTCTTTTGTTTTTTTAAGGATACATTCAGAAGCTTTGATTTTGTGTAGCATGTGTCTTACTGAAGTATTTTTGCATGACTGGAAATGAAATTTACAAAAGATCGCGACTTTTAGCAAAACTACAAGTTTTATGTTTGAGAGCAAATTTATCAACAATCTTAACAAAACCAGGTTTTACATGAAGAGCTCTAGGCCAGAGCCCCTTTAGCCCTCCAGTCTCGGGACAAAAGCCCCAGCAACCCCTCTTCTTCATCTTCTCCCTCCTCCTCCTCCTCATTGTTATTCTCAGTCTCCATTTCTTCATCCTTTCTTGGCCCTGGTTTACTTTTCAACACGTCCCGCTTGTCCCTCAGCAGTTCCACCCTTTTGTAACACTCGATCTGTTCATCAATCTCGTCGATCTGACGCTCAAGGCGTCCCTCTTCGTCGTCCTCTGCCACGATGGCCTCAGACTTTGTGTTCACCTGTCGGATCTCCTTCTGAAACTCTTCCCACTCCTTGTCCATCTGATCTTTCGGGGCGTCGACGTTCCGCACTTTGGCGTCTCTGACCGGATCGTCGAAGAAGCCCTCGGGCAGCGCCTCGGCTGTGTTGTCCTTCTTTTCGGGAGTCTTCTCCGGGGCGTCTGCTTTGAGGATAGATCCTGAGTGGGAAATGGCAGGCGTGGGTGGGATGGAGCTGTCAAAGAAATCAGCTGGCAGCTCTTTAGCGGGCTGCGCTGGGACATCGGCTTCATCAGCGTCTTCGTCGTCATCTTCGTCATAAACTCCTGCTAAGAGGCTCAGTCCTGCAGATTTCTGTGTGGAAGCAGTCGCCTTTTCGGAGGGCTTCTCAAAGTCTCCAGGCAAACCCGACTCAGACTGACCTGCTGGTTTGGCCTTTTTTCCAACAACTTCCACGCTGTCCTGTGTTTTCCTTTTTACAGGGTGACTCTGTGATACAGCTGGTTGGCTCCTTCCTTCTTTCAACTCTGCAACCTTGTCTTTATGCTGCTTCCCCAGAACATGAGCTGGCCACAGAAGTTCAGACTTCACCTGCACAGAGCACAGGACACAGCTGAGGTGACCCAAACTGTTGTATTTGGCGAAGGGAGATTCCACGCGTTTCTTCTCCGTGTTCTGTCGTTGTTTCTCCCTCATCAACCGCCGGAGTTCTTCTTGATTTACTACTTTTTTCCCCTTCTTGGACGTTGCCATTCTTGGTAACGAAACGTGTTAGCTTAGCTAGCTTCTTGCACCACAAACAGAAATGTCGCGCTTCCTCTTCTTTTTGCTCTCACGGCTCATCTCTTCAGCGCCACCACCTGGGAGGGAGTGAAACTCAAAGATTCACCAACTCTGAAGCTACTCGGTTCTATAACCGGGGTTAATAAACAGACTTGAAAAGTCAATAATTTTTTTTTTCTTTTATCATACTTAAGCCCGATATATGGGGTAAAATTAGTCTGTTTAAGTTTCCATATTTTTATTTTATTCTATTTCCCCAAGGAGATGAGAAATGGTGCCACTTCAATCCAATCAGACAAGTTTTTCCTCTGTTTATCAGACAAAAACAAACAACACTGTTTTTGTCTGATTAGGGGCTGCATTCTGGAAGCATTTGTTTATTATCCTTTATGTGTTTCGTTCCATTTGTTTCTGACTTTTGCTGTATTACAGTGCATTGCAAAAGTGCTCAGACCTACACAAGGAGTGCTTCACTGTGAAGTAGAAGTAAAAATTCACACAGTTTTCAGAGTTTTTTTTTTTAATGAATCTTAAAATTGTGACATGCATACGTATTCAGTCTTCTTTTTAATATCACTAAATACTCATACTGTTCTCATGAGTCTCCTTATTACTGACTCTGCTTGTTTGTAATTCAATTTCAATATAGGTGTTTACTGAAAACTTTAAAAAAAATCTATATTTTACAGTGATGAAATGAAATCAGACATAAAGATTTCACGAAACTCTTATAGATATAAATCTGAGATGTATTTAAATCTACAACATAAAAACATCACCAAGGCTTGGGTTGTTTAGGGCTCTTGTTTTTCGAACACATTTGCAGTTCTATATTTGACTTATCAGCTGTATATCAACATTTGGTTTAACCATCCGATTTTTTTTTTTTATATTATTTTATTTTTTTAAGGAAATATGAGTAGTATAGTATTGTAATCTAATTTAAAGTCCAAGAGAATCAGTTCTCTTCGGTGAACCCAGCCAACTGATTTGGATCTCGAAACAGAGCCATAAATCCCACCGCTAGTTTACATTCAGACAGAGCAGTTTGATCAAACCTAATTTCCATGATCTCGCGAGGTCTGCTCGCAGTGTCGCTAGCGAGAACGTTAGCTCGGTTGTCTTATTGTACCAACCTGTCCGCCCGACTTTTGCTGCAAAGACTGAACCGATTTTATTTTAAATCGTACATTTAAAAGGTGGAAGAAGACATAACGATGTAGTCCTCTACAGGTTGTTTTAGCTTCTCTCTTTGTGTTCATTTTGTGCGTGTGTGTTTTCTGTTATGTTTAAGGTTAATTTCTGTATTCATCGCCGCACCCATCGTATTCATTTTTTATTTAGGGCTAGCAAGCTAACGGATGATTGAAGCTAATGTTGGGGTTCAGTCTGTCATCAAGTGCAACGATATTTAAATTATATAAAAAAAACAAAAACTAAAAAAAAGAAAATAAATAGGAGTTCGCGATTGTTTCCTTTTATTACATATAAGGACTTTTGTCATGTTCACTTTCATCTTCACCATTTTGTAGTGGTTATAGTAATCCAACTGACGTACGGTAGTCATCATGACAGGTGATAAGATACGCACCATGCGGAAGGATCATAATAAAGCAAATAAAAATGAAGCGATCATGGACACCTACGATGAGACCTCCAACGGGACGGTTCCTAATGGTAATAGTAACCTCTTCAAGTCTAACAAGGCTTTCCAGAAATCTGTCAAATCCTCGGCACTGCAACAGCAGCAGCAGCTCAATGCGAACAACATAAACGGCAACGCATCAGTTGTGAATGATGACAACAAAAACCCAATAATCCTGACCAGTGGGGAGCTGGAGTTTCCAGTTCATGAGTGCGTGTTCAAAGGGGATGTCCGTCGACTCTCCTCGCTCATCAGGACCCACAGCATCTCTCAAAAAGACGTGCATGGTAATCTTTTTATACTTGCCCCATATATTTTTGTATGCCTAACTATTGTCCCAGACTATATTGATGCATTTGATTAAATTAGAATGTGATAAAGTTAATTTATACCAGTTATTCCGTTATTAAAGTAAAACTTATATACATTAATTACAGAAAGGGGGATTTAGGTTTCTCAGCTGCTTGTCATTATAATGTACAGCTAATTCTGAAAACAAAACTTCAGTTTCTCCATAAAACTATTAAGTAAAATAAATACAATGACAATCTAATGTGATTGATTTCACAGTTTGCAGCAGAAAATCACCTACACATCTACGAGGTGTTTAGGGCACTAAATTACACTTTGCCCTTCCACTTAACTTTCCATGAATATTCTCGGATACAGCACACTGAACATCCACCTTCTGGCTGCATAGTGTTCTTGGAAACTTGCACTGTGTATGATGGATCTTTATTATAATTTTTACTTTTTGGTTAGGATTACTGAAATAAATTCAAATTGCTATGACTGATGTTTCTTTGTGTCTGTGACTTGGACCTGGATTAATTTGTTTTTCTTCATAGGGAACACACCTCTTCACCTTGCTGTAATGTTGGGCCACAAAGGTAAAGCAGAATAACTATCTTAGTCTTTTGGGTGATTTTTATTTTATTTTTTGTAGTTTTTATCTTGAATACATTTTTCAGAAAGCTTCTCAAGTACCATAAGCATATGCCAGTAAATTAGGCATAATCTGTTTTTTATTGCGAAATGTAATTGAGAGTGCGCCACACAACTTTGGAACCAGGATTTTAGCTAATATATTTTACATGTGATGTGTTCACACTCTGCATTAAAACAATAAATCCAGTCTTTTGTATCTAGAGCGGTTGTGCTAGTAAAGAGAATTAGAAACGTGGATTCATTTAAACTTTTTATATTTTAAACCAGCTCCATGGCAGTGCACAGCAACTGGTTTCTGGCGAGTGGCTCTTTGCGAGAACACTTTCTCTAGCATCTTATTAAAAGTATTTTAAACACAGTATGGCAGAATGTTTTAGCTGTTCAGGAATCAACTTTTTAAAACCTGTCTAGCCCATTCCTATTCTTGATGCAGCACAGCATAGTTTAATCACTATCATCTCAAAAAGAAGCCAGTATATGGAGACAAAGATATTTGTAAACTTAATTTAACAGCAACACAGTGTTCGTTAGAATTTGGAAAATAAGCAAGAATATTTTTCTTCTTCTGAAAGTCCTAATAGAGCAATAATGTCCCCACCATTTTGGTTAAATCTGTTCACTCACTGCTTTTAGGAACATCCCCCACTCACTGAACATGAAGCGCTTTATTTTAACATCTTTGTTCATTTTTAATGAACAGCAGCTGTGCACGCTCAGACAGAGAGTGGTTCTGATGCACAACGCGTACGGCCTTGATGATTAGCATAGAACATTTAGCGTTTTCTCAAAACGTGGATTTTATTTTCCTGTCATTGCTCTTTCGCGTTGTACAAAGTGTGCATCAAAATTTAAACACTGGGCGCGTTCCTTCACGGTCAGGTGGGGAATGAGCTGGGCAGAAGTGATGAGAAAGCAGACTGGGACGGGTTTCCTCTTAAATGGAGGACAAAGCATTTTTACTGGCGGGAGGAGGTCAAAGTCATCCCAGTTTATTATGTTATTAACTGCTGTCTAGAAAAATGAGCAGCAGTAAATATAAAGTACCAGAGATCATGTCCTGGCTAATACACAGACTAGATTTTATCATGTTCTACTAACACCCTGACTTTTTTTATTTTTAGCTTTATGTCATTCAAACTGTTCTTCTGTTTATATTGGCCACATAGTTGAAGTGGCAGGATGTAGATGAGACAGCAGCCAACAGGGAGTCTTTGTACTCTTGGGTTAGCTTGTGTTTTCTTTGAGTCTAAATTCTTTAGTTGTGTTTATGAACTGTTGGGCATGTCAGATTAACCATGCACAGAATATGTTTCACGTGTGTCTCTGTGTGTTTTGTCGTTCAGAGTGTGCTCTTCTCCTCCTGGCTCACAATGCCCCCGTTAAGATCAAGAATGCGCAGGGGTGGAGTCCGCTTGCAGAAGCTATCAGCTACGGTGATCGGCAGATGAGTAAGTTTCCACAATGCAGCTGTGAGGATTTTATGATGAGACTTTGTGTTGTTTTCAATTTTATGTCTGCAACAAATCCTCTGTTTTGACACTTGGGATCAGATCTGTGTATCCGATTGTTGATGGCCCTCGCTTGTTATTTAGTCTACCAACTGGAGTGGTGTTCTGTTTCGATGCTTTGGCAGCAGCATTGCATTGTGTCATCTGTTTACCCTGAACTGTGGAAAAGAAGGATCATATCTGGTTACATTCTAGCTGCTAAAACCTCCTATTAATTTCATTCACATTCAGATTTGAGGTAAGATTCCCTGAGATTTCATGCTCAAAACATCACTTCAATGCTAGATTCCTCATTTGTGGATGCAGCACAGCTTCTGTGGTTGTTTTTTTGTCGGGGCAATTTAAAGAATTAAAACTAAATATTTAATCCTGGCACTGCTATGATGTCGGCTCCAAAAGCTAAAGGGCTTGGAGTTTCTCGGAGCACTCGTCATCCAGATTGGTTGGGAAGCAGTTCGTGCTCCGACTGGTGATGCGAGGCAGCCCTGAGCTTTTGGACTAATCGCTCCTTCGCTCAGTGATGCTGCTGTTTTTACGTTTAATGTCTGGCGAAACATTTAATTTGCATTGTGTAAGGCGGGAGCTGTTGTTAGCTCTGTCCCTCGCTTTAGGGGGCTGCTAATTTATCTTTTTTTAATCCCACATAAAAAAAAAGAAGAAAAATAAGTAACTGACCTGAATTCTTAATTATCACTTTTTGCAACCATCTTGTGTCGCTGCACTCAGTATTTCCTTTTTGGCTGAATGGATGAAACAACTGATTTACTGGCAGCGTCTGCTTTCACAGCTTGTGTTGGAGACTTTTAAGGCTGGATATTTCCACAAATGACCCCAAACTTTGTTAGTATGCATCTCAGCTACTATAGCCTGTTGCGGCAAGCTGGCCGACGACAGAAGGACCTGGGACCAGGAGCTTTGACCTTTTAAAAGAAGGTCACGTCTGTCATGAGGGAGCAGCATTTTGAGGGTTAGCAAGTGGAAGGACGTGGAAAGTCAGAGAATAATGGCCCCATCATTAGGTTTTTGCTTTAAAGAAAGCAGCTGCTATTATTTAGTTTGAGCAGGAAATGTGGCAATAAATTGTGTGTTAAAGTTTAAACTGCAGACTTGTCCTCTGTCCTCCGTTTCAGCAGCTAGCTCTTTGGTTGTCTGACTTGCAGCAAAAAGCTGCATGCGCCGCGTCAGCATTGCGTCTCTTGATCACGCCCACTCCCGGTCCGGTATTCCCCTCTACATGAGTCAACTAGGATACACTGATATGTGCTGACTTGCTCTGTATGGTCCACTATCATTAAAAGGGTCACTGGTTAGTTTCTGAAAGAGGCACATTTCATGAGCCAGTGAGTTCTAGCTGCTGATTCAGTCGGCGCTGTTGGTACCGGGGCAGCGCTACGTTCCACTTCAACCAGTGTAATTTGTTGCATCTGTGTTACAGAACCCCATCCGGTACGAGTCGATGCAAAGTCTTCTAGAAATGTTGGAAAGGCATAGCAAAAAACTGATTGTTTTTTTTTTTTTTTTAAACAAGAAGGCTAAACACATGCCTTATGAAAAATATTTGTAACTAAATTAAGCATCTACCATTGACATTTCTCACTGTCTGTAAAACAGTGCTGTTAAAACTGCAGGATGGTGTTTGTTTCTTTTTCTAAGAGAGTAGAGACATTTTTTTCCCCACAAATGCATTAAAAATGTATAACTTTAAGATCCATGAAGGACACATGGTGTCAAAACATATAGAATATCATGAAAAAGCTCAAACTGAGTTAAAGCAGCACTCTAAAGCCTTGTTTTGGGTACAAAACAAGACATTTCGCAATGAAACCTAAAAATGATTGTTCTGTGTACATGTGTATGTGCTGTACTTTAATCTTTTCTCCTTTCAGACCAGAAGGCATGTTTATCATCTATCTTTAGATTTACTGACCTCTTCGCATGTGTAAAAATCTGGAGTCAGCTAGTAACACCCATGTCCTTGGCAAATTTAAGAAGCCAGATGCTTTCGTTTAGTTTTGTAGAGAACCATACAGCATATGCTGCTAAATTTTGCCTGTTCTTTCTGTTTCTCCAGTTACAGCGATATTAAGGAAGTTAAAGCAGCAGTCAAGAGAGAATGTGGAGGAAAAGAGGCCGAAATTACTGGAAGCTCTCAGGGAGGTGAGAATCTCAGCTGGTTTGAAAAATGGATTTGTTGCTGTGGCTGATCTTCTGCATCACCAAACTTTATGTTTTACTGTATTTATACAGATTTTGTATAAATAATTGAAGTCGGTCCTGGAAATAGCCGCAAGCAGTCTTCTCCTTTTATCAGATGGATCCTTGAGTCTGTTTGTGTTTTTCTTCTGCAGCTCGGCGACTTTTACCTCGAGGTTCATTGGGACTTTCAGAGCTGGGGTGAGGTCTTTGTTTTAAGAATAAAAAGTTGCAAATAATTAATTTCTTAAACAAGACATAAAAAGGCAGCATTCATAACATTGTCTGCAATGCTGTGCATTTTAAAGCAGATATATTCTTTCTTCTTTTTGCAGCAGTTGTTGGTAGTTGTTTCTTTGTAATAGATTAGTGCATTTAAATCGTTTTTTGACTCTTTCAGTGCCGTTGCTGTCCAGGATGCTGCCGTCTGATGCTTGCAAAATCTACAAGCAGGGTATTAATATCAGGTAAAGCATCAAAAAAAAAGTTTCTGTACCAGTAAAAAAGTAGGATGAGTGTTAATTGCAGCAAATATTTGATATTCAGGCCAAGAACTTATTTTAGAGCTAGAAAGTAGGCCGAAACAATTTTCTCTCCCTCCTAATTCTCTGCCCTCCATCCTGATTTAGACTTGACACTACGCTCATTGACTTCAATGACATGAAGTGTCAGCGCGGAGATCTGAGCTTCATTTTTAACGGTGACGCCTCGCCTTCCCAGTCCTTTGTGGTTCTGGACAATGAAGCCAAAGTGTACCAAAGAATACACCACGAGGTGAGCGGGTTCAACTGTCACCAGGGATCAGTGTCAGGGAGGGATTTTCGGTTTTTAATATGGCATGCGACACTCGCTATCCTCCTAGGAATCGGAGATGGAGACCGAAGAGGAAGTGGACATTCTGATGAGCAGCGACGTCTACTCTGCAACTCTGTCAACTAAGTCAATAACCTTCTCTCGGAGTCAGATTGGCTGGCTCTTCAGAGAGGATAAAACGGTAAGGCCTGCAGCAGAGCAAACTGAGGAACAATGTCACAACTTCACGATCCAAAAACAGCCATTTAACACGAGAACCACAACAGACATGACATTTCAAATTTTTTATTTATTTAGGTTAGTAAAGTAAGAGTTAGCAGCCCCAAAACGCATTCTGATAGATAAATATTTAAAAATATTAATATTTAAAAAGCAAAAAAAAAAAAAAAAAAAATCAAGATAAAACAAATTTACCATTATACTTTATGCTCATTAATCTAGGTCACTTTTAGCTTTATTTAGATATTCTAATGAATAATTTACAGCATTGACAACAATGTTTGATCCATTAAAGGAAAAAATATTCCTTGAATAAAGTAACCTGTTGGAGCACATAGTAAGTATCGGGTAATAATATGTCTGAAGCATCTGTGTTACACTCCACTTAGCTTATTGCCACTTATTGTATATTTTGTAACTGTGTTTTTTGTTTGCTTTTTTTTTTTTCATTCATGCCCACAAAACATTTATTTTTATAAGTCTCCTGACCAACATAGTGTTAGAAATGCAGTTGCACATATCAGTAATTGAGGTCAGTTCAAGATAAACTAATGCAACTTATAGATTGATTACACACAAAGTACATTATGTGTCTTTCTGTTCAAAGTAGAAATATTACAAAGACCATAATAAAAAGCATTTTTCATTAAGAATTGCCATCATAGTGAAAAATAAATTCACGTCACGTGCAGTATTTGTGATGAATATTTGGTTAGGGCTCCTTTTGCTTGAATTAGTGCATCAACGCAGCGTGGCATGGAGACAGTCAGCTGAGGCTCTATTTAAAGTCCAGGTTGCTTATGTAATCTGCTCTGGTGCCACTCAATTCACTATCCAGTCCATCTCAGTCCATATTTATTTTGTTGCAGTGAACACGGCCTCTTTAGCAGAAACCTCTTGTCTCTATTGGACATCTGTCAAGGTCCTAATATATGTTTTCTTTATTTTTTGGTCTTATGTTATAATTTAAGTTTTCCAGGAGCAAAATTTTAGGTTTTCCTTTGCTTTAAGCTACTAGTGCTTGATAAAAAGAATAATATGTGCTCAATGTCTAATAAACACAAATTTAACTTTTGAAATAATATTTCTGAAATCAAATAACTGTTCTATGGCAATTTAGTTTATTAAGATGCCTTTCTAATTCAAAGCTGACTATGAAATCAGAATTACAAAACTTTAACACCTGTATCCTTTCATTTCATTGTATTGATCTATCATTTAGTTAAAGACCATAAAAGTACCTAAATATTTTATTTATTTTGTTGATTTAAGATGCATGTCTGTCAATATTTTGTTGTTTCTAAGTGTTCAAAGCGACTCCTTTGGTCATAACTTTGTGTTATCAGCTATGTATTTTATGTTGGGCATATATTGTATTATAGACATTATTTAAAGGAAAGTCCTGAAGTTGAAGGCAGAGAGAGTTCAGTTTAGCAGTTGCAGAGCTGAAAATGCTCAGAGGGGTTAGATCTGATCTTTGTTTACCAGTTAAAGTTTGGAGTCGCTGCCATTTTGAAGCTCTACAGTACGACAGCTTATGAAGACGTTTAAAGATCTGTGCTCGCGCTCTGTTTAGGAGAGGGTCGGAAACTTCCTGGCCGACTTCTACGCTGTCAACGGTTTGGTGCTGGAGTCGAGGAAACGGCGGGAGCATTTAAGCGAAGAAGACATCATGAGGAATAAAGCCATCATGGAGAGTCTGAGTAAGGGAGGCAGCATCAGCGAGCAGAATTTTGAGGTAAATAAAAACAACAACCTTAATTTCAGTGCTCTGTTTATTCACCAGCAGTTAATAGTTGTATCACTGTAGAGCAACGATTATTCCCCTGACTGATGTTTTCCTGTCTGCAGCCTGCGAGGAGGCAGTCGCTCACAGCGCCGGCCCCCAACACCATTTCTTGGGAAGAGTACATCACGGCAGAGCATGGAAAGTAGGTTTCTATGGTTTCATTGGTCTTTGCTGTAATTTGCCTGATTATTCAGGGCAGCTACAAGCGAATCTGTGTAAGTGCTGAGTTCGTAATACATCTTCATCTGCTGTGCGTCTCCGCTTACCTTCAGGCCGCCTCACCTCGGCCGAGAGCTCATGTGCAAGGAAAGCAAGAAGAACTTCAAAGCTACTGTAGCCATGAGCCAGGAGTTTCCTCTAGGCATCGAGTCGTAAGTACATCCCATCCTCTTCAGATCTCTCTGCAGAGCTTTCAGCGCTGCTTGATCCACAGAAGACTCCTGGGGTTTTAGAAAAGCGTTGAGTTAAGATAAAATAATTCAGATAATAAAGCCCAGAACATGAAAGGTTTAACTTTTTACATGCCATAAGCGCTGATCAAAAACTCCACAGAAGCAACAAGGAAAAAAAAACCTTAATGAACAGAAGACAAATGAACTTGTTTTTTTCTAAAAAAATATATCTAACAATGACTCCTTCTGCTTCTGCCACACTTTGTGTTAGATATCCATAAGCAATTGAGCGGTTGCCTATAACTTCCAACTTTTGAAGTTAATTTTCCAGTTAACTATTATCTTATATTAAATAAAATTAACTTTTGAAAAACTAGGCTTCCTAGAACTTATGCATTTTTCCTAGATACTAAAATGTCTGTTAAAACGTAGAGACAGATTTATCATTTTACTACCTCCAGTTAGTGTTGAAGTTTGTCTTTCAGAGGAACTGCACTTTAATTCTCACACTAACACCATGTACGTTGCTGTACTTTTACTTGGTGTAAAACACTAAAAGCTAAAATATATTGTTTCCTTAAACTACGAATTTGTTTCATTTTCAACTAAAATAGTGTTCTCGTCGACTTATAATTTGTAAATCAGTCATGGAGAACAAGTAAAGTAGATTTGTGAAAAGCACAGTTTAAAAGATACATGCGTGTTAAGATGAGTAAATGATGATGTAAGATTAAAGCAGGCTGTGTTACGTAAGGAAATTGCTTTATCTCCTCTGCTGAGTGAACCTTAATGGGGACAACATTAAAACCTCATTCTTTATCACAGTTAATGGCTTTTTAATGTAATTTTTCCTCTTCACATTTTCTGCTATGTTTTGTTGAAAATATATTTACTACTTTTATAATGTTCAGTTTAATGGCAAAAAATCATCAGTGCTGCGGTTGGAGAAAAATGACTTTTTCTTATAGCAAATGATATTATCTGAAGTCTCAGTCCTTGGGGTTCTTTGTAAGTTTTCCTTCTCCAGCTTAACAGTTCCATATAAAAGTATTCCTATTTTTCAGGCCATTTTTTTTTTTTTGGTTACATTTTGTCACACTACAGCCACAAAACTTAATTTTATGATAGCACAAGAGAAATTTGTACATTATTGTGAAGTCACTAATGTACAAGTTTACATTTTTTTCATTTCAGACCTTTAATATGATTCGATAATTAAGATACACCGATTAGTATTTTCAAGGAACAGATTTTAACCAATTCAAATTCCTCTTTGTTTTCTAGCTTTCCTGCAGTGAGCGAATATTAATTATTTATAATAAATTGTGCTTGACACAGCAGTTGTTGGTTTAACTTGTATTACAAAACTAAGTGGAAGTAATTAGTAGTTGATTATTTATACTGGCTCTTGAGTCTTATGCCAGCAAATGGCTTGATTCGCATTATGTACTGTGATTATCAGTCACCGTCTGGCTTAAATGCAGAATGTTTTAAGACAGATTTTGCTTTTGCTCCAGACGCACACACTTAAATACCCCTAAGTTTTGTAGCGCTTCCTAATCTTTACATTTTTTAGAAGAGGTGACCGTTCTTTTAAAGTTCAGTTTTGTATAATTGTAAAAGTTGATCCTGCAAGATTTTCTCTGCATTCTCCATCTCTGAAAACTAACCACAAAATATGGCTATCCGCTCTTTGCTGCTATTGTTGCGTTTCACCCTCCTACTTTAATTAGTTGAGCGATTAAAGTGCCTATCCCCCTTCTTTCTGGTGCACTCTCGGTTCAATTTTAGTCAAAGTCTTGTTTTGAAATTTCTGAATAATGCTGCTTAAAGCTATCTTTTCCTCCATATTATTTTTCAACCTTTTTCAATCTCCTTCATGTTCATTTATGATCTGTGCATTAAAAAAAAACAATTGCTGATTCCTTTTGCTCTGCCTCCAGGTTACTAAACGTGTTGGAAGTCATTGCTCCATTCAAGCACTTCAACAAACTCCGAGAGTTTGTTCAGATGAAACTTCCTCCAGGGTTTCCAGTCAAACTCGGTATGTGTCGACCTACCTCTGCACCGGCTGCGAGTGGGCGAGCTTCAGGGGGAAAGATCACAGAAAAAAAACATGTTTTTTTTGTCATTTTCTTCCTCTTGTCTCGCAGACATCCCCGTCTTCCCGACGATCACAGCCACTGTCACCTTTCAGGAGTTCCGCTACGACGAGTTTGATGAGTCTATTTTCTTCATCCCTGCTGAATACAAGGAAGATCCAAGCCGCTTTCCTGACCTCTGACCTGTCAACTCGTCCAGCTTGGGAGAGTGAAAGCAGAACAGAGGACGCTGGTCTGACTCTGAATCCATATTAACTATTTATTATTATTATTAAAAAAAAAAAAACAAAGGGAAGAAAATGGGAGGGCTGCTCTTACTGATCATTTAATCCAAGAGGATTTGACAAAGCGCCGCGTCAGCTATAGATGAATATCTGCAAATGTTTTTGTGAAATGATTGATGGCTTTCGTTGTACTTGCTGTTTATACACAGAGCAGGTGAAGCTGCTGCTCTGTGCTGCTGTACGCCATTTTTAAAGCTGTCAAATCATTAATATTTCAGTATACTCGAAGCTGCACTCACCTTCAGAAATGTATATAATTCTTCTCGTTTTTGCTCACGACATCTAAAAGAAAAAAACCCCCACAAATATAGAGCTATCCTTAAACTGAGCTTACTGGTCATTTATATATAGCATATTATATATCTATAAACTCAATGGAGTAACACTGTGTAGCAATACATTTCCAGTACTTAAGAATGTTTTTACCCACCTGGGACAAGGTTTAGTATATATAAAAAAATTAACCTTAAACAGTTTGATATCAAAGCCTTTTCCCTGTGCAGGACACGGCCTCCTGCGTTTTCAGGTCTGCTCATGTTACCTCTCAGCCGTCTCTGTGTTTTGTTGTGATAGTATGAACCCCCCTCACCCCTCCGTGCTCCGTACGAGTGAATACGTCTACTGTGTCGAGAACCGTTCTGTGTATGTTTGTGTGTGGGAGAACCCAGATTGGGGTATCAGGTAAACAGTTTTTAGTCTTAATACTGCACTGATATTTAAAGGCATGTTATGGCTGTTAGCCGCCTGGATCAAATGCATCCTGATGCTACGTTATCTAAGAGTTTGTTACTGTATAGTATTTGCAGACACACGGATATTTAGATTAGGGAGGTGAAAAGTAACACTAACACTTTCAAACAACTTCTAGCGATACACGCGATCCTTTTGATAGTCTGCAAATGTTTCTTTTTTTTCTTCCAAATATAGGTGTATATGAATTTAAGGAGTGGAAAATAAGCTGTGAAAATCAAACTGGATGTCAGTATTCAGACAGGAAATGATGTGATCCATCAAATTGTTGCTGGCTTCAGCTATTCTGTACTGCAACCATACCTACTTCACATCCCTTTAAATAAAGCACCAGCATCATGTTTCAACTGCACTTGTGCAAATGTCATTACTCCTGAGTTAGTGTTCTTGATGCAGGTGGTGAAATGCAGATCTGTAAAGGAATTGGTTTTGAAGTTTAAAGTTGTCAAGAAAAGTGAGTGATAAACATCCAGCATCTCCTCAAACTTGCACTAACGACCCTCAAGAACTAAATGGCAACATCAGATAAAGTGCTTAAAACATTTCCCCTTCATTTTTGAATCGTCATAAGCTCTAGGCAAAAACTCCATTTTTATTTATTTTTTAAATATAGTTTCTTTCTACTCAAATCCAAGAGGCTCTGGTTCAATCCCCCTCATTAATTCTACTGCCAACTAGTAAGTAGGTAATTTCATACAAAATAAATCTAATTTAAACCAAGAGGCATATCTGTGACGTATCTTATGTGCAAAAGAGATTAGAGTCATTTAAACTATCAGTGTGGTGCTGTTTGGGTCAAAGGTTGCATGTGAAAATGAAGAGTTACGTGGCCGTTTTTAACCCTTGAGCAAAGCCAATATTAAGAAGAGACTAAGGCTAAAGGACCCAATAAAACCTTGCTCTGAAAATGGAGAGTGCACTTTTAACTATTGAATTAGAAGCATTCCACTATATTACTTTGTACATATAATTACTAATCACCTCAGTCAAAAGTAAAAATTTTTCTATTTGAAATCATTTTACCTTCACACAACCTTAGAATCCAGAGCTTAATGAATTCCAATTAATCACATTTTTAACATGGAAAACACATTTGTGTTAAATATTACTAAACTCTTGCTATGCCTTGTTTGATTCTGATCTTACTGCAACACTGCAATACACCAACTATTAAGCATCATATAAAATTGACTGTTTTTATAGTCAGACTACTTAGAAAGCCAGTTACATGACAGATGGGATATTTTGAAACATTGAAATCATTTGAAGAAGGCTTTGGTCAGGTACAAAAAAATATCTGTTCTCCTTTTAAGTGCCTTAGTAAACTACCATTTTTGGACAGAGAGGAAGCTGAAGAAAAGGCAACTGAACTCAGCTCTTCAAACAGGCTTTATTATATAAAAGAAATTCTTGATAAAACACTTGTAGGTCAGAAGCAAGATGCAACTGTTCTGTGAAGAAGAGGGAAAGACGCATACGCCACAACACTAAAAAAAGATACAATACATAAAGCAACAAATTTGAAAACACGAGCTCAATAGTAGTAAAGCAAACCTACTTCCAGTTTAAACTAATTACATCTGTGGTGGCAAGGAATAAATGTGTACTATTGACAAAAGATAAATGAAAAATGAATTATTAGGCAAACAACGCTGCAAGATACATTTTCAAAATGACAGACTTGTTTCTGTACGATAAACAGGTTTTTTTTTTCCAAACACTTCACATTTTAGATTTACCCAAGTGGGGGAAATTTTGTAGAATGTTTCTAATCAAAATAAGTAGATACAGTGGGATGAAGCAGCTTTCAGTCGCTGACATCCATGTCTTCTTCGTGGCGATCATCTGCGCCGTTAACTTTGGCCTGCTTTACGAGCCGGGTTGAGCCGTTTCCCTCCACAGACTGAGGAGACATTGCAGAGTCGTCTGAATCCTTCCTCTCCTCCCTTTCCTTCTCGCTGTCATAACCTTGTTCCTCTTCATCATAATCTCTAGTGATCTGTATGAATAAAAACAAAAACAAAAACATTGGGTCACTGGATGTTTTCTATGCAAGCTGACAGTAGAATTGATTCCCACAGTTTCAGAATAATGTTTCTGCAGATACAAAACAAACCTTAATATCTCCTTTGTCTCCATCTGATTTTCTTTCCCGCTCCCGCTCTTTGTCCTTACTTTTCTTTTTCTTGCTAGTAGAGCGTTCTCGTTCCTCGCGAACGCGTTCCTTATCACTCCTGCGTTCCCTCTCTCTGTCCTTATCCCTCTTTTTTTCCTTCTTGTGCCTGTACAAAGTAAAGAGAAAATCCCAATAAAACTTCAACACAGGCAACATAATTCTAAGGAAAATTAGTGTGGTCATGCAATGAAACCTAACATGATTAAACTAGGGATTTTACACCTTTTTAATGCAAAAAGACCGTCTCCATAGTCAACTTTCTAAAGTTCCCGGTTATTTACATTGATTTGAAAATATAAAAATGCTACAGAAGAAAGAGAAAGACACAAAGGGAAAGAAGCATGGAATGAAAAATATACAAGAAAAATTTAATCTTAATAATAAAAACATTTTTCCAGTTTCTTATTTCATTTGTACCTAATTATTGAGCCCTTAAATCCCACACTTTGCAATATTTTTGTAGACTGTCAAGAAGACCTGTCAAACATCGCAGTACTCTAACCTTCGAGGAGAAGGAGAGGGAGAAACTCTCCTTTTAGGAGACTTCTTTGGAGATCGGCTGGCAGTGCGACTCCTCCTGCGCCTCCTGTGGAGTAGATCAGAAGGGTCATTGGCATCCACCATGTAAATAAAGAGGTAAAAAAGCCCAAGGTGTACAAAGGCTGTAAAAATGTATGGTTTCAAAACTGTTAGAAATGTCTTTATTTGCTGGTTTAAACCAAATTATTCTCTGTGAGTAAAGCCTTGCCCTCCTGTTGCTATCCACTGAACGGCAGCTGGCTGAAAATCGGCTTCTACACTTTTCTCCTGTTTGCTATGAAACATTTCTGATTAAATAATTAAAAAGAAAACAAGAAGCAGATAGCCTGACTAACCAGGCTGATTTCAGGGTGTTATATTTGTGTTACTCTACAAAGAATAGGAGAAAAAAAGTATCATTATGTGTAATACACTGTTTAACTACCACTGAATTTTTGTTTTATCGCTAAAGTCAATCTTAGCAGCTTTTATGACAATAAACAAGGTCAATCTTAGCAGTCTTAAATAGAATTAATTAGTTTTTTTTCTTTTACTTAATTAGAATCATAAGGTGAAATTTATGCTCAAGTTAAAAATAGTACAAAGCAAGATTCTCATAGTTCCCAGTTTTTAGAGAAAATCAGAATAGCACAGATGGCAGGTAAAGAACAGATGTTCCAAATAACAGACGAGCCTGCAACAAAGCTTTGCTCTGTCTAAGCACACACACCTGCTTAATGAGCAGATGTTTTCACACCGATATGGCTAATAAAGAATCTATAGGTAGTATAGATTCTTTACAGGCAGGAGCTGTCTTTACAGCTCCTGCCTGTAAAGACAGCAGGAGCTGGGCAGTTTAAGCTAAAATGTTGATCAAATTTACTATCACACATGTTCTCTACATTAAGTACAATAATTCTTAGAGCTCCATTCTAACAATCTATACCCACGTGGTGTTCGAGCAAACAAAGCTCTATGGAAATAAACTTAGTGGGTTCTGATCTCACTCACCGGCTCGCACTGCGTGACCTTCTGGCAGTGCTGTAGCTTTTAGGAGGCGTTTTTGATCTCCTCCTGCTAACATCCTCCTTCTTTCTGTCTCTGTTGATAAATTGAAGACACATATCACCAACAAGTTGTTCATGTGACACAGCGGGCTCCAGGTGAGATTATTCCACTAGGAACTCACCTGGATCTGCTTCTAGTTCGCCTGCCCCTGTCTCTGGAGTGGGTGCGTCTCCTGCGTGGGCTTTTGGAACGCCGCCTGCTCCTCGAGCTGGATCTGCGTCTTGATCTGCTCCTGGTTCGCCTGCGACTGAAGATCCAAACGATTAGTCAACACACAGAGAAACGGTCCGGCTACATTATTTGTCTCAATAACAGCCATACCTGTGTCTTGAACGTGACCTGGTCCTTCTTCTTCTGGACCTGGATCGAGACCGAGAATGTTTCTTTTTGCTCTCCTTATCTGAAAGAATCATAGCATATCCACCTTAGATGTTTCATAATGCATTGTAGCTTATTTATTTAGCTGTATAAAAAAAAAAAAGACATCTAAGGCAAGTAAAAGGAAAATATTCTAGCACTCACGTCCAGGTTCAATAGCAGCAGAAATGAGTGACTGAGCCTCTCTGACCCTCTTCATAGCCTCTTCAATCTCTTTATTTGACGCATCGGCCTTCAGGCTCGCACTCAGGTTCAAGCCAGCAGCCAAGGGGTTCAGTCTAATCAGAGAAAAGAACTTACACTTAACCACAATAGCTACATCAAATTGTTTTTATTAATTTAATTTTGATGTCTTTGCACACTTACTTTGGATCCGTCATCATCTTTAGCAACTGATCAGCAGCCTGTAAGAAGACAAAAGATAGTCTAAAAATCTCAAGTATTTCTGAGGAAACAGTAGCTGAACTAAGTGGCATAAAGCTTTCACCTGTGGGTTCATATTGGGTCCAGCAAATCCAAACGCTGCCATTGGGTCTATGGTTGGAGCACCAAAGGGGTTGGCTCCAAGCTGAAAAAATGAAATCAATAGCGTTTGTTACTACATGTAGCAAAACGCAGGCCTTCAAGCTGCTACTAAAAATTACAAATTAGAGAATCTGACATATAACTTATCTAAAAAGTGAACAGAACAGGCAGTCCTTTGGTTAAAATGTATTAATGTCTCTCAGTTGTATTCACATTTTGTCACAGTGCCACCACAAACATCGATGTATTTTATCGTAATTTAATGTAACAGAAAACAATGTTTTAGGTTAAATGCACGTCCTTCTTTTTCAGACTTGCATTTAGTAAAACATTTAAAACCATTCAACAATTACGCATCACAATGTCCATAAAATCCTCCAAAAATACATTAAAGTCAGTAGTTATAATGTGCAAAATGTCCAGGGGTGTAAACACACTAGCAAAGTACTATACATGTTGTCCTAGTTAAAGTCTGTAGATGTAGAAGTCTTACAGCTGGATTTGGGAGGGGATTCGGTGTTGGGAGAAGGCCTCCGCCTGGCAAGATCCCTGCAACAGCATTTGCTGGGGCCAAAAGGGACAAAGCCTTAGCCTCATCAGGAATAGATCCTACAGCAAAATAAAAAACAGGCATTAGGAGTGAAAGTCTACACATTTGGAAAAGTCACAGAACACGTTCTGAAAAAGAAAGAAAAAAAAAAAAAAAAAAAAGAAGTCTTCTCACTGCATTTCTTCAAATTAGGTTCAACATAGTGGTCACTTACAGATCAGAGTTCCCTAATTCAAAAAGTAATCATTGCAGTGACTTAACTATTGCTGGAATAAATCACACTATTCCAATGAACACTGCCAAGAATATATCACCTGAATGTGTTTTTTAAGTCATGAACCAAACGTTAGCAAGCACATCGGCTTCTCCAGTTGGGTGTGCCCTCAATTTTCATTTAGATGCTTACTGAAACAAGCGACTCACGCTGGCGGCTTCGCTACTAAAAGCACACAGAGAAAAATCGAGATACACACAACAGAGAGAATTTAAAGGATTTGGCAGGAAAACTAAAAAAAGAAAAAAAAAAAAAGCTATCAGTGTCTACTTACCAAAAACACATTTCAGAATGATTAAGTGGTTAGACTAAATGATAAAATTCAGGGTAGGTAGCGTGCCTGCTGTACATCATAGGCTAAAAATCCTTACCTCAACACTGCATCACTTAACCACACCTTGGCAGGGGATGAAGTCTTGATTAATTTTTTTTTTTTAAAAGCTATCAGCTTTACATGAAATACACAACCCCTCTAAGTTTTATGTTTTATATTGCGCAGATTACCAAACACCTCATTAGCATTTGTCTCAACCTATTCCCAATGCAACTTATTCACTGAAATCACATGACCTAAATTCAGACACACAACAGGGAAAACATTTAAACACAAGAGCACACTGGAGAGAGAAATTGCTGCAGGACACAAAACTGTTGGATGGTATTTTCTGCAGGGTCTGGTATACAGGACTGGCTGAGCCAGGAAAAAGAACTGTAAAACACAACAACAAAACAAAAAAAGACCACTGTTAAAAGAGAATATTGTACCAGCATTGTCATGTTGGGTGGATATTTCATACAATTAACAACAAGGAGTTTTATCATTAGTGACATCAGGCATCCAGTAAATGAAAAGAGTTACCCTTTTTGAAGTCCAGGTTTAGCTCACACTGAAAGAATAGGGTTATTTTAAGCCACCTTGATGTTTCAGATGCCTGGTTCTAACAAAACCAAAAAAACTAATGCCATTTCAAGGTCAACTTTTTTAAGCATGAATGTGTCTGAATATATTCAATAGTCCCTCAGCCACAACTAATGCTAAAATACTCAGTTCATGTAGAATATTTTTTTTCCTGAAGCATCTTGTATATATGCTGTTTTAGTAAAGTTTAATAAATCTAGGGATGCATAGAGAAACCGGCTGGTGACCGAAATCAGACAATTTATATGTTGACCTGCAGGTCAGAAACTAAAAAAAAAAAAAATCTTCTCCTGAACGTGCTACGTGTAATCTCTAACAAGTTTCATACCCGAGTGCTTCTACAATCTGCAATATGGGCAACACACTTAAAGCTGACCTTTTTAGTTAGATATTAAAATCAAAGGAAGCGGATGTAGTTTAGGAATGGTTTTCTGAAGAGTCATGTGTGCTGTTCAGTCAGACTACAACACAGAGAGTTACTCTTTGTTTAGTGCTTCTTCACCAATTAGTTAACTATTTAACTTTAAGGTTTAAAAGATAATGACACACATTTCTGAATCAGAAAAACAGAACATCATTCCGAGCCTAAAGTACTTCAAAAAAGTACCAAGGAAGCTGAACATCTTTTAAAGAAAATTGTTCCTATATTTATAGTTTTAAGCTTGTTACCAGCGTTTTAGAGATCCGAGTTAAACGCTGGGAATTCTCGAGGGAATATATGCTGAGTGCACCATGTACAGTTAGCAATGCTAACGTAACCTAACATGCTGATTTCGAATATAAAATACAAAAGAGAAATTAAAATGTCAACTCTCAGCATTTTGTCTGAGTAAAAAGAAAGCTAATGTCCTCAAACGTGGTGTGTTGCAGCTTCTAATATAAGTGTCTTGTCATCGCAAAACTAGAAAGAAAAACTGAACAGTTATTGGAAAAGCAAAATCAGAAAAAGATCAAACTAATTTTGAAAGTTCATAGCTATATTAAACAAATTAGCCACAAACCTCATTGGTACATCTCTAACAGAAAAAATATATATGTATTTCTAGTACAAACTGTTTTAATGTCTGTACACTGACACATTTGGGTTTTGTAAAACATTTACAGCATAGTGGTCTTGATTAAAACTATTAACTTCTTTTGCAGCAGTGACTTAACACACATTTGTTTTTAGCTCTGTCTTCCAGAAAATTAACATTAAGAGTATGACTCTCTTGCACCAATATAATGCATGGCCAAGCAGCCCTTTAAGAGGTTGAATACATTGCATGTTAAGCAATGCTTTTAACAAGTAATTCATGTCTGATCTTCATACTCTAAACCACTTAAAATAAGAAAAAAAAAAAGAGGGAAAGAGAAAGTCCAGGCAGAGACAGAATAGAGGACAAAATAGGGGGTGGGGCTTGAATGCTTGCTGGCCTTTGCAAATGTCTACAATTCCCTGTTGGCAGGCAGACGACCATCAACGAGGGGGCTGCTTTTGCCTTCTTCACTACAAAAACCACACATACACACACACACATACACACACACAAATAACAGAGAGAGGTTTAACAGTGGATAGTCCAATATGGGGGAAAATGTACATATGGCAATGTGCTTTTTTTCTACTTTGTTTCAGAACTCTGAGGAGTCTGCACAGCCTGCTGCTGGGGGATGTTCTTGTGTGTAAAGCAGATTTTGCTATATTACATCATTTTTCTTTATACAAGCAGCACCTGTTAAAGCTAGACAAACTAAAAGAAAAAATAAGAAAAAAATAAGCCAGAGATATAATCCACAAAAGGCAAGAACAATTGCACTGTGGTGTTACCTCTCTTGATTTAAGAAAATACGTAAAATCTGCTTTACACGACATTTTACTAACCAGAAGAACCTGGAGTTTCTGTTTCAATCAATCTTCCTTAAAATTATATATAAATAAAACACGATAAGTTGTGCTGAGGAAATGGGATCCATTTAACTTGGTAACATTGTTACTTTTCACAAATATTGACATTCATTCAGAAGGACCACGAGCAGAATGACAAGACAAACCTTCAGCAAACGGGACCACGATCAAAGCTCTATCCACAAAAACCGTATTGGTGAGATGCTGAGACACTCCCACAGACTCTGGCTCCTGGAACTTCACAAAGCAGACCCGTGATGTCACCGGCATAGGGGAATCACTGCAAATGAAGAATTTAGAAAATAAATATAAAAATGGCACAAAAAAAGCTAAGCTATTATCTCAAATTTTGTAATTATTAAACGACAGGATATGTAGTTATGGATGACCACCATTAGATGATTCATCTTGCAACTGTGGGGGACATAAGAAGATAGATATCACTGAGACATTGGAATTGCAGAACAGACCTCTTCATCAACTCACAGAACCACATTTTCTTACAGTAGACTGACTTGTACACATAAAAAAAAGGTTTTGAAAATCAGTCTGAGTTAAGGGTCTATGGCGAGTTTATTATAAAGCACTGTAAGTTTAAACAGAGGTGATGTTTCAGTTTATTAACTGAACTCTATCTAAATTGAGGGGGAAAATGTTTATTTATTCCACAAAAGAGTATTTTCACAAATGTTAAGTAGATCACAAGCAATACTTGAATATCCTCCATTGAGTTGAGAGTTGTCCGCCACAATTATAGATGAGACTGCATGTTCTGGGTCTTAAATGATCCTGATCTGATGCACGCTTAATACAACAACAGTTATTGTTGTATTAAATAGGCTCAAATAAAAAAAAGGCACAATCTGTTCCAGGGTTGATGAGCTAAAATGCTAGAAAAAAATCTCTATGCATCCTTGTTAAAGTAAACCATCAAGTCATGACCAGCCTGAATTTTGTAGTTTTTGAGCTCTCTTATCTATTCAACTCTGGACGGCAAAAAAAAAGCAAATGGTTTTTCCCACAAACTGAGAGATATGTTTCACCGATCAAGCTATGTATTTCTTTAGCGTGTTTGTTTTTGCACTTTAAGCTCAGTTTTATTTATAGTTTTGAAAGCGGATCTAGGGTTGCTCGGGATTGTAAAAAAGCGGTGAAACAGCCTTTCACGCATATGCTAAGTCGGAAGCTAGCGTTAGCTTCAGGGATGTGCTCTGGTGAGCGCGGGGCCTACATTTCCGTTACACAAAAATATATACTTTTACAGCTTTTACAACCCCAGTTAAATGTATTTGCATTTTATTTCCTTTAAAATTGTAAATAAAAAGCGAAGTAGTCAACTCACTCTGGCGGAAATAGCTTTAGTTCCTCGATGGTTCCCAGAAAACCAAACAATGTCCTCATCTGTTCCGACGTTGTGCTTGGCGACACATTGGTTACTTGAACCACCCGCGTCGTGTAACTCATTTTCGACACAAGTACCGTTTTTTCAACAATAAAAAAATAGACACACGCGGAAACAAATCACTGCAGCGCCTATTCGTTTCGCATCAAAATCGGTTTGTTTGCAAATAACTAGCAGGACAAAGGTTAGATGCCAACTAGAAGAAGAAACAACTGCTGGACGTCGCGGCCATATTGGATAATGCTTGAATTTTTTGCGCATGCGTAAAAGGGAGGGACGTATATACAAAGAAACATTTGGAGTTATACATTGTGATCTCTTTCTTTGGTTTCGTTTCTTTTCTGTTAAATTTATTTAATCAAATTATGTAAATAGACATCGTGGCGCGGAATACTGCACAAGAGAGATAAATAAATCGCCCTTAATGACCTACAGAGGTCGCCCTTTCCTCCTCTCAGTTGATAAAACTTAAATCATTTTGCAAAGAATGGCCAAAAATCAGACTCTTGTGGTTTTAAAATGGTAGAGACAAAACAATATCAAAACAACAACAACAACAAAAAAAAAAAACTTGCACAATTCCAGGGAAACAAAGTATTGCCTCAGAGTGTGCATGTTAGAAAAGAGACGTGAATACTTCTGCTTGGCACTGTAGAGCAAATCTGGGAATATATAGTTTGGCTTTGAATTGTTTTTAGTGAAATGAGGCAACCTTGTTGTCCAAACTATTTAAATTGAATGGCATGTGACTTATTGCACACAAGCCACGTCATTGCACTGTGCATGGTGAAACGTGCTTTTCTCATGGTGTTTTTTTTTTGTTGTTGTTCCTTGGCAGAACAATACAGACTCTGTCTTATGTCTAATCTCTTCACCTGGATTATCCTGAACAGAGGTCCTGTATTGCTAAAGGAAACCAAAGAACTAGTGTGCACGTTTTTATCTTATTAGCACTATATATAACAGTCATGGTACTTCATAACCTGATTATGTTTTAATCCTTCACTGTTCCTGATACAGTAAATGTAATATTACTTTATGTCTTATTGTAGCATGTGTACCAACTATTTAATCTGAAATTATTAAATAAATAAAACTATTTTGTTAATTTAATTTGAAAATACCTCTACCACATGCAATTAGATTTCAGCTAGTGGAGGTTTTAGTTGTTCATTACAAAGACCGTATATCATTTCCACTTTCAGTTCAGTTTTTAAACTGTTCTCCAGACAGTTTTGTCTTCAATACGATTTTGTCTGGAGACAAAATCGTATTGGTAATTTTACAGACTGACTGTAGCAATACAATAAAAAAAAAAGATCTTGCAAAATGTCTCAACACTGAAGCTCACACAGTTATTGAGGATGACAAAAATAAAATCACATGCACCATTGCAACAGTATTGCCAAGCATTGCTTACTGCCATACACAACTTTCTCAATAAATCTGTTTCTAGAGGGGCCTGGCCTCAAGTTATCCATCAGAGGGATATAGAGACAAAGGGATTTTTGTTCATGGTGTGACATGATTGGCCAGGGGAAAGATTTACAAAACAGTGCTGCAATCGTGACGTTGGCAGGGAAAATAAATACCCCAAATCCACTGGAATATCAGAGGCTTCAGGCTCAGAAGTGACCCACAGTTTTCAAAACGGTTTGCACTTGTGTGCTACTGACACAGGAGGAAAACATGGTGAGCAGGTGAGTTTTTGATGAAGTGAAATACTGTGCATCTCAAAAGGAGGGCAAGCTTTGTTTTACATTTCTACTATTTCTGTATTTTCTTATGTGGATATTTTGTCTGTTTGCGACAGATTATTGATAGGCTAAAAAGTACAACCTGCTTGGCACAACACTGTCTAAACCTTATATGCAATGCCACACATTCCTCATATGACTTCATTTCAACATGCTTCTTTGTGACATTGCTCTTTGATAACAGATTTGAACATCCAGCTGGTAGCTACAAGAAAATCTTTGAGACATGTGAGGAACTTGCTGAACCTCTCCCAGCAACAGTCACAGGTTTGTTTTTCCACTCTCGTATTGGTGATTTTCCAGTGTATTTTTTAACCATGTGATTGAAAAATAGACTTTCCAAAAATTTTGCAGGTAGAATTCCTTCATTTCTGAAGGGAAGTCTTCTCCGTTTGGGACCTGGACTCTTTGAGGTTGGAGATGAACCCTTCTATCACCTCTTTGATGGACAGGCCCTCATGCATAAATTCGACTTCAAGAATGGCCAAGTCACTTACTACAGGAAGTAAGAATTTGAACACAAACCACAGCCTTGTCATCTTCAGCACATTTGCAGAATTCACAATGATTACAACCAGCACAAAAATGTTAAAAGCTGTGTGACATAATTGTTGATATGTCATGACTTTTTAGAACCAAAGTAATATTCTGTTTTGCTTCTTGTCTTGTTATGCAAGAAAAAAAATAATCATATTTAAGCACGATTAATTTTAGTTCTTGTTTCTTTCATTTCTTGCTTCTTTCAGGTTTGTTCGAACTGATGCATACGTCCGAGCCATCACAGAAAAACGTGTGGTTATCACTGAGTTTGGGACATTTGCCTACCCAGATCCCTGCAAGAATATTTTCTCCAGGTTGGTTACACACATAGATAATTTCCTTAATTGTAGGGAATATTAAAATTATGCATTTTTCCTAAAATGTATTTTTATCTTTTTTTTTCTTTGCAGATTTTTTTCCTATTTTAAAGGAGTTGAAGTCACAGATAACTGCCTGGTTAATGTTTACCCTATAGGAGAGGATTTCTATGCCGTGACAGAAACCAACTACATCACAAAAGTAAACACTGATACCTTGGAGACTCTGAAGAAGGTATTTCAGTGTAACAGCAGACTTTGATGTGATAAAAGTTTGAAATTTAGCTTCTTTCCGTTTGACATGGCAAAAACAGAGTTCCAGTGTAGTCTGAAAAAATGTAATGTTGGATTTAAGTATTTTTCCATTCTGGATAGGTTTCAAAAAGAAATAAGGTTATAGAGAAATATTTGAAATTCCAGACTTTATTTGTATCCAGTTGTGCAAAACTTCCATCCATCCATCCATCCATCCATCCATCCATCCATCCATCCATCCATCCATCCATCCATCCATCCATCCATCCAT
>CAEGAE010078492.1:0-26303 GCA_903067095.1 Girardinus metallicus
TTGTTAGCTGTGGATATATTCTTCGTGGAAGAACTTGGATCCTTTCACACGTTTGTTGGGCGAATTCGCCGCTGCGATTTCCTCCGCATCAGTGAAAGAAAGTGCTGGCAAATTAAGTAAGGATGATGAAAAGGACCGGAGGAGAAACATTTTTCTTAGAGTACTTGAAATACAGCCAATAAAACAGGAAGTACCCCAGCCCTATCAGATGCAGCTTCCGGTTGTCGTGAAAAAGGTCAATCTACAGCTAAAAACAGGAGGTGCGGAAACTAACAACGCCAGAGTTTGCAGCGACCACTTTCTAACAGGCAAGGATCGTTTAAATTGTATTTTCAGATGTTTTATTGGACAGTTACTTAGAAAGACAAGCATTCATATGTAAGGTAAGATATATTATTTTTATACCCTAGCATTGTTGTCCTCAGATTGCTAATGTTGCTAGCAGCTAGCTCAGTGCCGAGTCCCGGACAGAAAACATAATGTTTATTCAGTGGGATTTTCATGCTAAAAAAAAAAAGCTAAATAAATTAAATATATCATGCCCAGCCTTACAGTCACTGTGAGCTGTAACTATTCCCATACACGGTTCGTGAATGGACACGAACTACATACATGGGGTTTCTTGGACCTGAATCCAGAGTCCTACAATGACTCAACAAGCTCATAGGAATAACATGGGTTAGTTCGTTCGTTAGCTGTAGCATCGTTATCATAGACTAATTACTTTAAATAGCACAATTCACTACTCACCAGCCATTTAATGCTTCTTTAGATCCTAAATGCTTGACCCAACTTGAAACAAGTAATTTAATCAATTCTATAACCATATGTAATGGCAGACTAATAATTTCTGTTTTCTACAGTTTAAACATTATTCACAAAATGTTCTTTGTTTGCCAGAACCACCAGGAAGTTAAGGCGTGAACTTACATAAACGTCAGAAAATAAGTACCGAATCAGCAGCTAGATCTTAAAATTCAACAAATTCAGAGCAGCATAAAGTTTCTGAGTAGAGAAAATGTTTATTACTTTTCATGTATTTTCATTTCACACACAAAAAGGCCACTTTATTAAATAAATTATTCCTCTCTCCAGCTTCATCCTTGCATCTTAAAACAACAGGAAGCTATGTAAGAAAACCTCTTACTCCACATTGTTTAATTAGGCTTTTTTTTTTTTTGTTTTTTTTTTTTCTAATTACAGTTTATTATACAAGAGTTAATTTATCTCTGTAATAAATTACTTGTAGACGGGGTAACACTGGGCTAATTTCCTGGAAAAGGTGCAGGTCTGCTTGGTCTCTACGTTAATGATGGCATTTCTATAAATGTCTCCTTCTCACTGGATAAATCTTTGCCTTATGAGACTTTACTCTGTGTAATCATCCATCATCTCTGCCTCATTTTCCTCCCAGGGTGGAACATCTGAAAAGTATTAACAGGTGGATATTTAAATATGTTGTGTCTAATTCGCTTTTTGGTTTTCTAAAAAAGCGACATTTAGGACATTTTTCTAATCTTTTACAGAGATATCTCTTTAGTATGATGGTGAATTATGGCCATTTAAATGGAAAAAAAATCAAGAGAAAATTAAGTTTCCGCCAAAAAACTCAAACATTTTTACATTAAGCTGAGAAAATTTTAATGAAAACATAAAAACTTATGAATTTCAAAATGTTCAACTTTTGGAAAATCTCTATGTTTCAAATGTCAAAATTTTGAAACTCGATTATTGTTATATTTTTTCTGGAAATTTTTTTTAGATATTTCAGTTGTTTTTTTTTTCTAGTTAATTTTTGACTTTTCAAACTTGTTTTTTTTCTACACAATTTCCATAATTAATCTCACAATGTCCTAGATGATTTCGAGGTTTATGGCAGAAATTTATTCCTTTTTTCTGTCTACAATGGCCCTAATATGCCATTGTAATTTACACTTAAAGGACTTTTGTAAATTTTCAGTTTCAAAAAGGGAAAAATTTGGGACTTGTGAAATTCAGAAATGTCCTTGTTTTTTCTGGAAGATGTCTGTGATTAATCTCAACATTATTTCTGACTTTTTCTGGAAAAATGTTCTACTTTTCAAACTCAAAATTCCTTGTTTTTCTAGAAAATGTTAGTTTTTTGGTGGAAATTTACTCACTTTTTTTCTGATATTAATCTGAAAATTTATCAAAGAAAGAGAAAAAAATAAAGTATGTTCTAGCAAATTTTAGAGTTTTGAAGCTCAAATGTTTTTCTAACAAATGTAATTATTTACGGCAGACGTGTGCTCCATTTTTTTCTATGTGCAATGGTCCTTAGATGCCATGTAATTTTGTGAATTTCAGAAATCAAATATTTTAAACTTTTAACTCGGAAATTTCCATGTTTTTTCTAGATTTCTCAAGATAATCTGAAAATTTCAGATTTTTTTCTAGCAAATGTTCTACTTTAGAACCTCTGAAATTTCCTTATTTTTTCTAGAAAACGTTACTTTTTTTGGTGGACATTTATGCCTTTTTTGTTATATTTTTTAAAGGACCCTCTTACACTATTGTATTTTGGTTTAAAGACTTTTAGTGTAAATCAAATACCATACAGAGCGTAAAGCATTTTTAGAAACATTCTGCGTTTTTTAACGAGTTTTTTTTTCTTGGCGGACAGAGCAACATACAGATCTTGTATTTTTATATCAGAAGTTATTCCAAAACTATGAGCAAGAATCCTTCACAGTTAAGTGAACAATGTTCTTTTTAACGCCTCCAGATGTTGGTAATTCAGTTTCCTGTAGATGCAGTTTGCTGCTTGTTTGGACCACAGCTTGTGTTGTGTGCGCATACGGAGTGTGCATCTCTCCGCCGCAGCTCATCTGTAGGTGAAGGTTTTTGGGAAGCAGCAGAAGGTAACAGAGCAGCTGGAGGAGACTATTTATCAAACTTTGGCTTTTACTCATTTCTGTCTGAACGTTTAGCTAAGAGGATGTCATCCAAAGTGTTTTATTGCTTGTTTTTGCAGGGAAGCAAGTGGGCACTTAAATGGCCTACATGCATGAAATTAAAATAGAAAGATGACTTTTGAAATACTTTTCATAAAACGCGCCTTCCCTAATGACTATGAATAATTATGGAAGAGGATTAGGGCCACTGAAAAAAATTATAATAATTGTGACTTTAATTTCAGAATTATGACTTTTATTCTCAGTATTATGACTAATCACAAAATTGTAATGTCAGAATTTTGACTTTAATCTCAAAACTGACTTTTTTTCCTCAAACCTGTGAATTTTTTCTCAAATTTCAGAATTTTTTTCCTAATTCTGCTTTGGTTGGAGAATTCTGACTTTTTCCTTAAAATTCTGACATTTTCTCAGAATTCTGTCTTTTTTCAGAATTCTAATTTAGTCTCAGATTTCTGACTTTAGCCTCAAATTTTTTACTTTAATATCAAAATTCTCACATTTTCTCAGAATTCTGACTTCCGATCTCAGAAGGTAAAAGTTCTAATTCTAAGAAAAACGTCAGAATTTGTTTTTTCAGTGGTCCTAATTTTACTTCTGCACATATTAAGCACAGTTGGATTATTTCTTAAAGTTATGTTTTGAGATGTTGTTCTTTCTGGAAGTTTTATCACCTTTTTGTTCTCCGTGTATTTGAGACGTTCTGCAAAAAAAAAAGAAAATCCAACCAGATTTTTTTTTTTTTTTTTCCAGTGTGCTGCTATCCCATATTAGCTTTCTATATTCATGATGTGAATGAAGAAATATATTCATGGTGAAGCTGCTTCCCGGGAGGAAAAAAATGTCTAAAAGGCTCTGATAGCTGCTCTGGCCCATTACCGTGATGGAAATGGAAAAGATGCACTCACTCCACCAAAAGCTTTGTCATTTATGTGCATAAGGTTTATTCATTTGAACAAACTTATCATGTTGAGGGTTTTTTTTCCCCCCTTGCACTTTTCATGTGCACACAGTCATTTATGGCCATTCTGACTTTAACAATTTCAGCTGTTTAAATTCATTGCAGGGGAACTTCATATTTTCACTCAATCATCCATACAGGGGCTTTTATTTCAACAGATTTGTCACATAATTGCTTCCTAGCACCACATGAGCCACGTCGATCATCCCACACTCAACATGCCCTGACATTTCTTTCCTCGCAGCGTTTTGACACGTCAAATTTTCTTACGCTCAAGGCCAGAAAAATAGATGTAAATACATAGTCAGTATAAAAGTTAACAGAGCAGTGAATGTTGCGGCTCACACTCTGCCAGAGGTGAGTAGTAACTAGTTACATTTACTCAATTACATTTACTTCAGTAACTGTTTGGGGGAAAAAAAAAATTACTTTTAGTAGCATTTTTACAACGCTGTACTTTTTACTTTGACTTTCTGGATGGTAAGTCAACAACAAAACACTCTTCTTTTCCAGCAGCCATTGTACAGTGCATACAGATGTAAAACCAGCTGACCAAACGTGCTGGAGCTCCGCTTGGGTTGCTAGGTTACTGGCGGAACTCTGCTATGGTTGCTAGGTAACTGGCGGAATTCTGCTGGGGTTGCTAGGTAACTGGCAGTGCCTGCTGAATTACAGAGTTGGTTAATAACTAGTTACATTTACTCAATTACATTTAGTTGATGGACTTTTTGGAAAAAATTTACTTTTGGGAGTATTTTTACCTCGCTGTACTTTTTACTTCTTGAGTAATTTTATTTATGAAGCATTTCTACTCTTACTTGAGTAAAATTTCTGGATTTTCTACCCACTGAATGAAAAGCAAACATGTTTTAACCAAAAATTCACCAGACACAGACACACGCCTGCAGTTTTTGTTAAACTTTATAAGGTTTTTGTTGAAAGAAAAATGATTTGTAAATTTGTTATTTTTTGCTATTTATATAAATTATTGTCATTTTAGTCCTTAATATACCAACATTTCCACTTAAATTTATATTTTGGTCCATCTGATGATGTAATTTTTAAATATTAATTGATTGATAATTTCACCAGTTACTCAGTGCTTGAGTAGACATTTTACCAAATAATTTTTTACTCTTACTTGAGTAGTTTCTTGGACGCATAGTTTTTACTTGAGTAAAAATATGTTCTACTCTTACTTGAGTACAATGTTTGGGTACTTTGTCACCTCTGGAATCTGCATAAATGTTCAATAATCTGAAGCAGATGATGCCTCAATACAGGAGTTAATGTTCTGAATATGGTCTTAAGTGAAGCAATATGATCTGATTAAAGTGGTTCACAGCGAGGCTACCTCGTCACTCTCGTAATTGCATTAGCATCAAAGAGACAGAGCATATGTGGAAATGCACAGATTCCTTTGGTTCAGCTGGGTACCTTAAAACGCCGAGCTTTACCTCCCACAGATATATTCCACCTCAGGCGAGTCATTATGCAACAGAAAGCGGACCCGCTTTCCCAGGCGAAGTGTGCTTATATGTGCCGTTTGCACTCTAATTTAAAGCCATAGAGATTGTGAGAGAAAGACAAGGCCACTTAAAGAGCCTTTCGACCTCTTCTGACAGCATTCTGTTTTCTCTCAATTACTGGGCGCCGTCACCAGAGGCTACAGTGACCCCACTCAAACCTGCAAAGGAAAACCAAGAAGAAGAATCCTTGGAAAAAACTAAATAAATAAAAAAAACCTTTTTGACATTTTGCAAATTATGGTTCTTTTTTTTTTTTTTACACCTTTTCTCTTTCTATGAAGCCAGACAAAAAAGGAAAAGGTCAAATTTAGCTCCATATAGTTTGTTTCAGCTCCTCAATTCCTTTATGATGTTATGTAAAATCAGCTTTTTTAGACTTTATGTGATCTTATAAGGTTATTCCCTCATAAAAAAAAAAAACATACCTGACTAGCAGCAGCAGCAATTAGCAAATTAGCAAACACTTTGTGAAACACAGAGTTTCACTGAAGAAAAAAACCATTTGTTTCCCTTAAAAAGAGCGCCATGTTTGATGCATTTATGCTTCGATTCTGACTTCATAATTCCAATTAAAACAAGAGCATGTCTGAATTATGAAGGCAATCCAACCAAACCGATAGTGACGAATCACGATATTCTTCTTTACTATTTGTCTGCAATTGTACAACTTCAGTTTTCTGAGGTCTATATGAGACATTCCCGTATTTATTTCAGCCACTTTGTCTGTGATCTGATATTTGACTCTCTGGTGTTTTTTTATTATTATTTTTTTTTAAGTGTGAGAGCATGTGTGTGTTCAGCTCTTTAATTTTAAGGGAATGTGAGAGAAGCTGACGTTGTAAACTTGGCCGGTGTTTCTACCAGACGCGGCTGTAATTGTTTATAGTTCGCCAGCATCTGCTCCAATACATCACATACATTTTTCTCATCAGAGTGTGAAGCTGGTTTGTTCTTCGCTTTGAGGGCATTTTGGTGCTTGGAAGCAGATTTTTATGCAGCTCGTTTGTTTCCCGATTATCAGATGTAATTTCATCAAAGCTGAAATATGTTCCTTTCAGTGGCAACCTTTTTGGTGCAACGTGTGTGATATTTGGGGAATTTTTCAGAGTTAAAGCTTCGACAATGGCATTAGATTTTTTTCCCCCCTTTGATTCAAAGCGCTGTAGCCTAAAGCTAGTTACTGCTTTTATTTTAGATAACCACAACAGAAATAACATTTAATTCTCTCCCTAAATTACAGCTAAATGTGACAACTTATTTAGTACATCATGAAAAAAAATATGATTTTAGACAAAGAGCTGCATTGTGTGTTTATGATTTGGAAAGCTTGTTTTCCTATTAAATACACTTTAACTGTATTTTATAGGAAAGTCTAGATGAAAACCATTTTGTGCCCTCAATGTTTTTATTGGCGCTTACATTTTACTTCTTTGGATTAGGTGTTCGTAATCTCTCATATTTCAAAATATTCAACAGATAATGAGAAAAAAACAGATAAAATGCTTGTGAGAATGCATAAAACACTCTAATTTAATTAAATGATATTGGAGACAATTTTTAAAATTCACATTCAGCTGACATGGCAAAGAAAAAAGAAGTGCTGCCATCATTTAATAAAACCCTTTTTTAATTACGTGATGAAAAACATGGCCAGACAATTTCCTTGAACAGGTTAGGATACCTCTATGGCCTAAACAAAACATGTTTACTAAATTTTACTAAACTGTCTGATCAGCTCCTTTCAGAATGAGCCGTTTTAAGGCGTCGTGTCACTTTAAATCCAAATAAGCTGCTGCTGGCCACACCCCCCCAACTCAGCATTTACACATGAAAATGGCTGCAAACAAATGCACATCTATACAACTGTACACCTTAGAAAATCATTAACAGAGCGTAAGTCAACAACAAGACGCTCACGTTTGGTCACACAGCTGACCAAACGTGCTGGATCTCCGCTTTGGTCGCTAGGTAACTGGCGGAACTCTGCTGGGGTTGCTAGGTAACGGGGCAGTGCCTGCTGATTTGTGACGTTACATTCTGGAGGTTTTAGAAACGGCTCATTTTCCAGACACCAAAAAACATTAACCTATTGCCAAAAACTATCTTTGTGGTTTTTTGAGTGCTTCGTTTGCTCTAGAAGCTGCAGAAACTCAAATTAAACCCTAAAAACAACATGCAAAATGTAATTTTTGCATATTAAGTCCCTTTAAATCTTTGCGTTAACCCCTTCATCCTGAAGAGTTTTTTTCTTTCTTCTTTTTTTTTTTACTTTTCACTCTCGTACAGCAAAAATAACAACCTGCGACTCCCAAAGAATCGCAGTTCCTCAACATAGTGCTGTGCCGAGTAAAACCGATGCGCCTGGGCCTCCATAGAGCACTGGTGTCAAACTCCAGTCCTGCAGGGCCGGCGTCCTGCGGCTTTTAGATGTCTCTCTGCTTCAGCACATCTGAATCAAATAAAATGGTCATTAGCAGGACGCCGGGGAAGTTGGCCTCATGCTGAGGAGGTGATTCAACCATTTGATTCAGGTGTGTTGGACCAGGGACATTTCTACACCACACAACCCCTATGGAGTGTGCACCAATATTGATTATACCTGCTTTATATTTCAGTTAAGAGGCCTAAAATCAGAAAAGAGGGACTCGAGGCATTTGATTTTTCTGTTTTTTGGTTAAACTCTACTGATACTCCTGGTCAAATCTTACTCAACTACAAGTAAAAGTTGCTCAGTCTCAAATTTACTCAAGTTAAAGTACAGAAGTACTTATTTAAAATAAGTATTCAAAAGTACAATCATATTTTCAAATACCAGCTGTATTGTTTTCTGAGTGCTTTTACAGAAATGTATAACTCGCTGAAACCACTGCTAATCTTAGAAAAGCATTAGTAGAGCATCCTGCACGACCAAAAAACATTGACATGTAGAACCACTGGTACAAAAAGTCTTCAAGACCTGTAAAAACCACAGCATAAAAGCGCGTTTAAAAACTAAATCTTTTATCTAAAACATAGTGACATTTTTCTCAGTTGCTCAGTACTTGAGTAAACTTTTTACCAAATACTTTTGAGTAATTTTTTGTATGACTACTTTTTAGTTGAGTTATAATATGTTGAAGTAGTGCTAGTATTACTGGAGTACAATGTTTGTACTCAAGTAACCACCTTTGCACATAGTAAGAGGATGAGCAGCACCATACAAGACTGTGATTGACAGTGCTAAGCCTCGCCCCCTGGCTCTGATTGGTTGTTTCCAGTTAGCACTGGGAGAAGGCTGATGAGCTAAATGTTTCACAGATTCTGTGTCATAAAATAGTGACAGTTTCAACAAATATGTAAAAAAAATATATATATTTTTTATAAAAGTCACTGTAGCTTTAATCTTCTAATCTGACGTTTCCCGTTTGGGGAACCATTCTCTAATATTATTTCGTGTTTTGTAACCGGTCGTATATTGTTGTAATCCACAGAGTTGTGCACATCAGCATCTTTTCTCATTTGCAAAAACCTAAAATGGCAGAAGAAATTATTTCTTTGGCAATTGCAACCATTGAGGAGAAGCCTTCAAACCAGTTGGGGGGTAAATTGCAATATGAATGAAGCTGCAGCCGCTCCATTCAAAACGCTTCGAATATCCTCTGTGATGCGTCACTTCCTAAATTGTGTTACATTTTCTGTATATTAGATTTAATTTGCATCATTGCTTTTATTGTTTAACTCTTAATTTCTTTTCGAACACATCTGGGATCGAAGCAAAACGCTTCGACAAACAAGAGAAATGCCGCCTCATCTCATTATATCAAACCAACTGGGAGCGTAACTGTCTCACTAAATTACATCTCTGCAGAAATGACACAATAAAGTCCCTAAAGAAATAATAATAATAAAAAAGAAATTATCCCTGTATGAGTGGAGGAGAGAATCAGTTTGCACAATGCTTTATTGCAACAAACCATGAAGCAAGATGATATCCCCGCTCAAAGAAAATCAATTTCGGTTGAGAAATGTAGAAGTGAAGGACACTTTCTTTCCCTCTTGCTTCCTGTTTCAGTCTCTCCTCCTGCCACAGAGTCTGACTCATTTGCCACGAGAAGCGCTACGCCTTTTCTACTTTCTGATCTCACCCAATTTGCAGCAGAGACATTTCCGATCGCGCTGGAAGGGGATTTCATGACAATTATCACACACCTCTCACGTTTTTTAGAGGTCAACGGCGGGCCATTTAAAGCTGTTTCATAACGATTCAGTCCCGCAGAGCCGGCAGAGCATGAATAAATAAAATCCTCCTCATCGTCTCCTGGAGGGAGCGCCTCCTGATTCTGATTCTGTGCAGATAGGTGGAATATTAAATATGTGAGAAACAAGTAAACAAGCCCTGAAAAACAGGAGGGGAAAGAATAAACCCTCTCTGCTTGATTGCAACACAAACTCAACGTGGGGCTGTGTGTGTGTGTTTCAGGGTTGATGTGTGTGAGCTTTTCTTTTTTTTTTAAAGGTGTGTGCGTGTGAAGATGGGAGATGGACAAACCCAGGGGTCCGTTTATCTAAGCTGACAGAAACAATTTACAGCGCTGCCAAATGGGGAGCGAGAGCCCCTCACACGTGGAGTGAACTGGAGGGGAACGAGACGGAGAAACAGAAACAGGGAGGAAAGAAGAACGAAGCTACAAAATTAGCTTTGCCTTAACTCTGCAAAAACTGAAACAATTGTATGTAAAAAAAAAAAAAAAAAAGTATTGACTGTGTTTCATTACACAAAAGAAACCAATTTTGACTCATCGCTTTGTTGCTTCTAAATTTGTTTTAACACATCATAACCAAAAAACATAACAGTTTTGTACCATAAAAAAAATTTAAAATACTTAAAATGAAATTTAAAAATTATATTACAGAATTATTTATTTACTAAATTACTTTTCCTAAACATTCCAGTTGTTTCTCTTTATTCTATATTTTTATATTTACTTATTTATCATTATTTTATTCAGTTATTTGACTTGACTTTGAGAGTTGCTGTGTTTCTGTCCTTTGTGCACAGTGACGATAAAAGATTTACAGTCGATGCTGCAGATTTTTGAAGTAAAAACTTTAGCTGAGAAATAATTACATCAATCAACACTCGGGGTATAAAATAAATTAAAATGAAACAGAATAACATAAAATAAAATTCAGCTAAAACAACATTAACCTATTAAGAGGAAAAGTGCAGATAAATAAACATACAGATAAATACAATTTAGCTAAAAAAAACTAAAATATAAAAGGGAAAAAAGTACACATAAGTATACAGATAAACAGAATAAATATTCAGTCATCTGAATCTATTGCTTAGTCACTTTTTTAATAAATATTAGTTGTATGAACTAATATTAATATTATCATTAGATGTTATTCTTTTATATTGTTTCACTTCACTAATTTGTTTCACATTGGTTACTTTCCAAAAAGTAATGAAGTACATTTACATGAGTACTGTACTTCAGTACATTATGAGTATTATTACTTTGAGTATTTACAACTATATGGAGAATGATTAGTGCCACAAAAAAAACAACATAAATCTCAAAAATCAAAATTCTGAGACAAAATGTCTGAATTTTTTTTTCTTCTAATTGGCTCCAATGTTCTTCTGTAAAACTGTCATAATAACGATGAATTTAAGTTTCTCTCAAAACCACAGCATCATTTTGACCAACATATTTGCCTTTTGTCCTTGTTGTGGATTAACTTCATGTTTTATCTGGGATCACACAACGTTTCCTGTGAGGATTAAAACCTCGGCTCCTCCTCACCAACCTCGGCTCCTCCGGGTCAGTTCAAACGTCTGACCCGGACGCCTGCTGGGCTCCTTCCTGTCCACCATGTCCCACCTGGAGGACACCCCAAGGCGGACTCAGGACCTCCTGGAGAGACTGTAAACCCTTTTTGTCCTGGGAATACCTTCGGATCTCTACGGCTGAGCTGGACAGCGCCGCTGTGGAGAAATTCACCTCCTGATGTTTTGTTCTGGCTTCCTATACACTGTAAAACACTTGAGCCACATTTAGTTGTGTCTACTATCTTCTACTTTTTAAGTCAAATTTAGCGAGTTTTAGATTTTTTACCTAAATTTGTGAGTTTAAACTTACGGTAGTAAAGCATGTTAGCGTTTTATTAATTTTGTCAAACCTCCAGTAGTTGAATAAACTAGAATTTTTAGGTCAGTACTTAAAAACTTGAGAGAGCGGCAGGTTTTTGTGTCCTGCGTTGCACCGTGAGTAAGATGGAAGTGCGTTACTCTGGAGAAATTCACCTCATGTTTTATTTTTTCTTCCTTCACTTATACACTGTAAAACATTTGCGCTACATTTAGTTGTGTCTACTATCTCCTACTTTTTAAGTCAAATTTAGCGAGTTTTGATTTTTTTAATCGAAATGTGTGAGCTTGTGAAAGATAAACATAAAGTACTGAGTTGCATTTAGCTTTTTATTAATTTGATCAAACCTCCAACATTTGAATAAACTAGAGTTTTGATGTTGGCACTTAAAAAATTGAGAGCGGCATGTTCTTGTATTCTGAGATGGAAGTGCGTTACATTGATCTGACTCTTTTGTTTTATTAAGGCAAATGTTCAATTTAATCCAAGCCAAACTAAGATAATGTTCTGTTTGCACAAAATCTTTTTGAGCAGAATTTAATAAAATTCATTATCAGATCAGATATTTTGTTCATGCAATTTGAAGCAAGAATTTATTGTGAGTGAAGATAATACAGAAATGTGAGCTCTTTAACTAGGTAATTAAAATTTCTTGCATTTTGTAAAATAATTACTTGGTTTAAATTGCAAAAATTCACAATTCAAGATAAATGGATTATCAGAACTTTAAGAAAAAATTATGTTTAGAGAACTCATTTCTTGTTGTTAAGTTAACTTCATGAACTTTAATTCCTGAGTTAAAACCAAAACAATTTTCTTGTTGACTTTAGTTGCATTTTCAAGGCAGCAGATGGACTTTCATTTTTCAAGTTAAGCCACCTTCAAATGTTTTACAGTGTACAACTCGTCTTTTGTCCATATTTACATTTTGGGTTCAGAAAATAAAAAATAAAAAAAAACACAAACTCTTACCAAATTTTTAGTCTAGTTTCTAGGACAAATGCCTTAGTACACTTAAAAAAAAGACAAAACTAACTTAAAACTAACAGTATTATGTAAAATTGACTTTTTGAGCTTTACATCATGTTATGATGTTAGTCGCTCATCATAAACGTACGTGTAGTGTTGCTTTGACTCTTTCAAATTCTTTAATCTCCATGGCAACCATTCAGCTGTCCAAAACGCCTGGTTGGGCCAAGCCCCGCCTTCCAGACGCAGCTCCTCCTGCAGCTGCTTCCTGAAGGCGGAGTTTCAGAAAGAGCAGGAGTTTTTAAAGAGACAGAGCCCCAATTTCAAGATGTTAAATCAGGAAGTAAAATTTATTTTAAGTCATATTTGATATATATTACATTTGTATAAGAACTGAAGATAACAGAGTTACTTGATTATGCTACAAAATTATAAACAAAACATAATATTTTCCCTTTAAGTAAATAATTCCTTATTATTGATTTTAAAAAGATTACTACTTCCACTGGAAGATTAATTACCTAAAACCAAGGAGTTTTTCCCGTGTTACAAGTGAAATAAACCGACTTTTTCATCAATATTAGGGAATTATTGACTTAAAAAACAACTAACTTACAAGTAATTTTTCAGCAAGATGTAGCTGCCTGTCTTATTCTTAATGCTAGTACTAGTTCCACTTGCAAATTATTTTCCATAGGACATTTTTTCCATGTTAGAAGTGAAATAATCTGCCTTTTTTATCAATATTAGGGAACTATTGACTTAAAGCAAACAAGTTTACGATGCAGAAGAATTATTTGTAAGTTAGTTTTGTCTTATTTTAAGTGAGCTGAGATATTTGCACTTTAGAAACCAGAACAAAAACCACTTGGTGAGATTGTGTGCTTTTGCAGTGCGTATCATGTTCACGTCCATTTTATGAGACGAGGAGACAAATGTAACATCTCGATTTATTTATATCACTTTTCCTCCAAGATGCCTTCACAGAATGACTGCGGCTTGCAGCACATTAATTAATGCGGAGTTTAGAAAACATTTGCTGCTAGGAAAGAAGGTTCAGCCATAACATAACGATAGCCGAAGGGCCACAAGTACTCTTAATCATCAAGTCCCTCGTCAGCTCTGGTTATAGGAAGTAAATCCTTCATTAAGCCTGAGTTTCTCGCAGAGGTAGCGTATTAACACTTGTTTACCACAATCCTCAAAGCTCTCAGAGGCGCCGGTCCTCTGCAGACAGGAAGAACTGCTGGACCAAATGTGAAAGGATGAAAGTGATATTGTTTGATGCAGCAAAACTCGGGGGGATTTGTCTGTCTGGCTTTGTCTTTTTTCTCCATATATACATAACAGCGGCACAGTGATCTGATATTATACACTCATGCGGAGGCTCGCGTGGGTGCACACACCGCTGGGACTGGAGCAGAATAAAGGAGCCGTTTCTCTCACTAAGTGTAATTTCATACACGGACAGAAGCTTAAAAACAGCTCTGCTCTGCCCGCTGATACTCTCCAGTCCTTTTTCATGTAGCTGTTAGATTTCTGTCTTGAGGGCGTACAACTCACCATTTTCTGTCTATTTCTGTCTTTGCTGCGTTTTTCCTTTTTTTTTTTTTTTTTTTTTTTTGGCTGCGCTGTCCTCCGCCCCCTCCAACATGCGGCGTGTTAAAGCTGAGATGAGGTACAAACTGAAGGAGGTGTGAATATTACATCCCACAGTGAGAGATCACTGCACCCAGCACTGCCGAGGTTTGTGCTGCGTTCCTTTCATCGTATCCAGCTACAGGAACCCAAACATCTTTGTGTCGTTTCAGTTATGCAGACGTAAAAAAAACAATTCCTCTTGAAGCAGCATCTTTACTTTATGATTGTCCGAAGTTCAAATGGAAAGGATTCCTTCTTCCTTCAAGGGGAAAAGAAGCCTAGATTTCTTTGCTCTTTTCTTCAAAGCTTATTGGTGTTTACTTTTAAAATAATCATATAATCTGATATAGACTGTCAGCAAACTGAAAATAAGCATAAGATGAAGAGCCCACTGCACTAAACCCCATTGGAAACCTCCTGGTTTTTCCACCAAATACTGATTTCTGAACTTTTCCTGAGGTAAAACATTAGCATTGTTGTTTCTGAATGATTGTGAACTTATTTTCTCTGCATTATTTAAGGTCTGAAAGCACTGCATCTTTTTTCTCATTTTCTGCAAATAAATACTACATTTTTGCTTGGAATTTCGGAGATATGTTGTCAATAGTTCATAGAATAAAGAACAATGTTCATTTTACTCAAATATAAACTCATAAAAAGTAAAATCAGAGAAAATGATCATTTTAAGTGGTGTCTTAATGTTCTCCAGAGCTGTACATTTTTTTGTAATAAACAATTCTTGTTAAATAGTGGATTCTTCCCTATAACAATGCTAAAAAAAAAGGAAAAGACAAATAAGAACATATAAGAAAAAGAAAACAATAAAAATATGAGAATAAAGTCAAAATAATAAAAAAATAGTCATGATACTACAACTTTATTCTTGCAGTAGTGCAACTTTAATCTCATTTTATGTAAAATTTATTCTCTTTCACTGCAACATCTTACCAAGAATTTTTGATCTAGTTTTGTCTTCAAATATCTTATTACACTTTAAATAATATAAAATTAACTGACAAATGACTTTTTAGCGAGATATACAGTGGAGAGCCATTTCAGCCAAAATTAAATAAACAAATATATAGGGAAAACAAATAAATGAAAGGGTAAAATAAATAAATAAATGAGTAATTGGCACCTTTATTCCCACTTATATTTACTCATTTACACATTTATTTATTCACAGATTTATATATATCTTTCCATATTTCCCTTTTTCATTTATCCATTTTCATTTATCCATCTCCAATTTTTCATTTATCCCTTTTCCATTTATCCATTTTTCATTCATCCCTTTTTAATTTATCTATTTTTCATTTATCAATGTATCCCTTTTTCATTAATCAATTTATCCCTTTTCCATTTATCCTTTTTTCATTTATTCTTTTCCAATTTTCCCTTTTTATTTATTCTTTTTAAATTTTCCATTTTCATTAATTCTTTTTCATTTAGTCTTTTTCAATTATCCTTTTTTTTTAATCAGTTTTTCCCCAAAACTGGGATAAAGGAAAATAAATAAATGCTAATGAGGAGGGGCAGCGTCAACTTCTTCAATTGACGCTGTTAGCATCACACCGTACTTTGCTACAAGAAAGATGGCGACCTATCACCGGTTTATCAGTGAGCTGAAGCTCAGCAACTTCATTAGAAAATAGTGTTATGACTCATGACTTTATGTTTTTGTGTGGCCTCTCAGACAGAACGTGTTTCAGTTGGCGGCTCTCATGCCCCTCCTCATGATTTGAGTTTATTTACCCAAGGACTAAACTAATTTGTTAAAACAATCAACAGTGTCAGAAGTAGATATGTTAATGTTTGACTATCTAACATATTAAATTGTTTGTTGTTTAGTAAAGTTGTTCTCTTCAGCTCAGGACCTATAAAATAACCGAGGTAAAGTTTTACGATCTTATCTACTGCTGATTAAAACGCACCAAGATTAATTATAATCCCATTAAACAAAGACAACAACACAAGCAGCTTCAACCACCAGCAGAATAACTATCCGTTCATGACTATTGTTTTAATCTCTTTTAACTACAGCAACAAAAAAAATGCTGTTATCAGGTGTATTTAAATTAGGTTATTCCAGTGACTTTTTCTTCTAGCTTTTCATGTTTCATTTGGTGACAAAATTTTCACGCCTTTTTTGAAAGAGTCTATGCTGTGATTTTGTTTCATGTTTATTCTATTAGTTATTAAGCATTTTCTAGTATTTTTCCACCTGTTACTAATGTTTCTGTATCTCAAAACAGTAGGATTTTTTTGTGAACAATCAAATCTTGTCACCTATTTTAAGCTTGTATAATATTTATGATTCCACCTCGTTGTATGTAGTGTATTTATTTAGATTAAGTAGAACTTACAAGGTACTTTCACGTTAAAAAAATAGAGTAATTCCCTTTTGTCATATCGTAATTTTTCTTTTCAAACTTATTGCCTCACCATCTTGGGCTGAAAGTTTAATAGAGTTTAGCAGCAACTTGTGTTTTTTTAATCAGAATTATTCAGAAAAAAAGTTGTATTGGAAGCCATATCAAGCTTCGATTGAAGGAATCTTCATCAGTGCTGATTGAGTGTCTGCATAGCTTAGCATGAGGTTAATTAATGGTCTCATTGAGATATTGTTGCAACATTTGAGCACCACTTGTTTAAATTCTACCTATATTGCATATGAACAATATGTATTATGTCTTTAAATTATTTTTTCATTAAAATTAATGCGAGTCTGCTTAACTGGAGATTAAACAGCATAGTTCTAGATGTGTAAAAGTTTGATACTTTGGTGTTACTTAACTAAACATGTGTATGTAGAAAAAAACTAGAAATTTTGAGCTTAATCTCTGAAATTTTTCAGAAATTTCTGAGCTTCAAAAGTCGAAAATTTACAGGAGAAAAACCGACATTTTCAGATTAATTTTAAAAATTTACGAACTTGAAAATTTGAAAATGTACTCAAAAGAAAATCAAATTTTTTCTAGTACATTTTCCACCAAAAAAACTTGGAAAACTGTGTGTTTCAAAAGTTGTATATTACTTCTGAAAAAAAAATTAAGTTTCATAAGTTTAAAATGTTTGACTTTTAACATTCAGAAATTTCCAAGTTTTTTCTAGCAAATTTCTGAGGTTATTTTCAAAACTTCTTTCTTTTTTTCTAGTAAATTCCTGAGGTTATTCACACATTTTTTTGGCAGAAACATACTCCTACTTCTACCTACTTCCGCCGTCGGACGAGAGATTTTAAAAAGATGCGACACTCATGGCCACACGAGAACACAAATCCGGCCTTCTTAAATTTACATGCTTTGGAACACCGTTTCAAAAATGATCATTTCTGGCCTCCCAATACACTGAATCCGTTTGGTCACAGCCTAAACGACCACAAACTTTCCCAGTTACACTTAAAATCGTCTCCGTGTGGATGGAGCTTTAATCTGTTCACTGGGGAATGATGAAGAAAAAAAAAAAACAAGTTCAAATGCTGCCCAGTTTGAAATGGCACCATAGTGGAGGTTTTTCCAGGGTGTGAATTGAGTCAGAGATATCGACTGGTGACTGGGAGAGTGGAAGAGACCTCGGGGGCCACTTCTAATCCACGCTGACCTACTCTTATCACGCACAGCCAAGGTCAAGAGTCTAATGAGGATAGGACGCCATTAGAGCAATTAGATGGAGCTACCTTGTTTCTGGGGCATGCAGAGACACAGGAGAGCAGGGGGACGGTGCGGCGGGGTTTTGGGGGGACTACAGTAAGAGACAAAGTGACGATCTTCCCAACAGCTGCCTCTCTGCAACACTATCCAGACAAACAGGCTGCGTCACAGCGCTGCAACAGTGACACTCGGTGGCAAAGATTCTCCCTGACAGAAGAGGCCGCAGGCGTTGCACAGAACAACAGACAGCCCTGCTGCTGGTGTTCAGGGTGATGTTACTGAGAATACTCAGCAAAAACACAGAGCTGAAAGAGTTTAATTTACAGCAAAAAAAATCGAAAGTAGTTGATTTTTTTCAGCTTGTCAAAAGGTGACTTATAGGTCTGTAACACATTTTGCTGTTGTCTCAGAAGTTAATGTGATAATATTTTCAAGTAATATCAATATAGTACATGTAAAGTGTTTTACATCTTAAAAACGTGAAAATAAGAAGTCACACAGTCAACAATAGAGAAACTAGTGACAAACATGACATTATGACGAGTGCCATCATAAATAATCAATCTTCCATTTATTATGGTTCAAAAACAACTCTATACAGCTTTGAGTTAAAGTTACTCAGTGTTTCGGCTGTTTTGCAGTTTTCTGGAAGTTTGTCCCAGATTTGTGGTGCATAGAAGCTGAATGCTGCTTCTACATGTTTGGTTCTGGTTCAAGAACTTTATATTTAACACTCTAACTGTATATGTTTTAAATATCCAAAATAAATAAAACAAAACAACAGAACAAACAACTGAATGAATCATAGAGTCTCTGTAAGCAAAATCGTCCTTAAAAAATCGACCAGTTGAGACCAAAGCACCAGACTGAAGACTTTTCTCATCCAGTTTTTGATGACAAATGGAAATTACTTTAATTTATTATGCAATTAATCGATTTATTACGTTTTGTGACATGATTGGAGAGTGATTCATACCAAACCTATTTGCTTTTGGATATTACTGGCCACAAGCTTTTAAAAATTAAAGACGTTCTAAACTAGATATGAGTGAATCAAAACAGATCATATAATGTAAAAGAGCCGATGCCAAAGCAAAAAATATCCATTAATCAACTTTTTCAGAGAAAAACTTCTCCATCAATGATTTAGAGATCAACTTAAAACTTCATGTACTTTAAGTTTGAAGTTAAGAAGAAACTGATTATTCAGAGTTTATTTGGACTGCATGGATTAATACTTGAGTCCATCTTTGAAAAATGGATATGCAGGAAATACACACGGACCTCCTTCTTGATCTTAAATAACCCCAAAATTATCCCCCCGTCTCTCTCTGTTTGTTTGCAGTACTTCTCCAGCCTCTGACCGTCCGGGGAAAAATCTTCTTAAAAGTGCACACAAAGCTATCCTGCAGGCATAAGAATATATTTGCTGGCTGAAAAGATAAGCAGGCTTGAAGACAGTAATTTCCACCTGGAGGTAGATCCATGATGGGACACCCTAATTCCAGGCACCCTGTGGGAGTCGTCCGGTCCTCCGAGCTTTTCAAGAGCCACTTTGATGGAAAACGGGATTACCGACGCTTAATGCGTGAAACGCTCTTGAGGTGACCGCGGATCCACACAGGCAGAATCATTTGGGTTGGGAGGAAATTCTGCAGAAAGAACGCCTTTCCTTCCTCCTACGGTCTTTAAGTGAAAAGGTGAAATTACGAGCTGAGTTGTCATGCTACAAATCAGAAGGAAGAACTGCCCGTTACCTAGCAACCCTGGCAAAACCCTGCCCGTTACCTAGCAACCCCAGTGAAGCCCAGCCCATTACCAGAGTTAAGCAGAAACTAGTTACATTCACTTGACTAGCATTTTGACTAACAAAGTACTTTTAGGAGTATTTGTATTAGTCTATACGTCTTAGTTTTGGTGTTGCTACTCTTACTGGAGTAAACTTTCTCTACCCACTGAACGAAGTACAAGATTGTTTTTACCAAAAATAATTCACCAGACACTGACACACACCTGCGGCTTTTGTTCAAATTTGCCAAGTTTTACATTGAAATAAAATTGATTTTGAAATGTTTTTTTGTCTTTTGGTATTTTGTAATTATGTTTTTTTCTTGGTTCTTAAAATACCCAAATTTCTACATAACTTTATAATTTTGTCCCGTCTGATGATGTGATTTTTAAATATTAAATGACTGATGTTTTGATGAGTGACTCAGTACTTGAATCGTCTTTTTACTCTTATTTCAGTCATTTCTTCAACGGCTACTTTTTACTTTTGCTTGAATAAAAATATGTTGAAGTAGTGCTACTGTTACTTGGGTATAATTTTTCGGTACTCTACTCACATCTGATTACACGTCAATGCTATTAAATTTATAGTAGAGTTGAAGCAATATCCTGATTTTAATGACAATTATGATAAAAAGTCATACCTGTAATTTTTACTAAAGGTTTTTATTGAAAGAAACTGATTTGGAAGGATGTGGTTTTGCCTAATTTTGTTATTTTTTGTTACTGGGAGGCATGTGGCTTAAAATACCAACATTTTCACTTGACTTTACATTTTGGTCTGTCTGAATACCAAAGTATTTTTTACTTTTACTTGAGTAGAAATATGTTGAAGTACAGCTACTCTTACTGGAGTCCAATTTTGGGTCCTCTGATAAATTGGCCGGCCGATAAATTGGTGCACCCCTAGTTATTACACATTTTCATTTGGTTACATGCATGTTTGCATTGCTGTTCCTCTTTAAACCTTCTCTTAACAGAAAAAAATGAACATTTGTGTTGATTAACTTTGCATCGATCGCTTTCGGACCGGTCGGTTCAGCTTCCTGCGCCAGTTGCATATTGCTGTGACCGGAGGGCCCTAATCTTTTCTGACAGGACCGAATGTGATTGTGGTTGTTGTTGCGGTGTAGCGTCACTTCAGAACGAGTTCGGTGAGTACTCCCCCCATGAGGGATGAACCAGTCTCACTCTGGGTAGCCGAGGAGAAAACGATGTTTGCTGTCTGTTATTACGGACAAACTCCTCCACCCTCTCGATAACAAAATGTCAGCGCAGTAGAGCACTTTGAGTCGGCGTCTCTTTCCACTGAGGCGTGCCGAGAAGCACTTCAGGAGTCCAACTCGCTGCCCTCCACCGCAGCGCTCCGTCCCTCAAAAGTATCTGCTGCTAACCCTTTGTTCTTCCCCATCCATTTGTCCGCAGTCTGTCATTTACTTATTTCTCAAGTGGGCTGGAGTGTCATTTCAACCCCTCACACCAGAAACCGTCTCTTTCTCCTCCCATCAAACAGAAACTCAGGCCTCCCTCCGTCTGTTGGACGTAGCAATGCTCCACTCTTTGTTTTTTTATGCGAAAGCTTCTTGTAGATCTTCAAAGTTATTGGTTCACAGAGTATTTCCATTATTGACAGCTTCACAGATTAGTCATTCTGCCCCCTAGTGCCCACTGGGAGGCATGTGGCTCATCTACAGTCGGCTTCGCTGAGCCACCGGCGGTGACTTACTGCGTCTCATCTGTCCTTGTTATCTGTGTTTTGCTATTTGTGGCTCTCTTTGTGGCAGATGCTTTTCAGTAAAACTGATTTAGAATCTGAATAAACTTGATTTGAGCGTCGCTGTTTATCCCATCCATATGGCAGGCATTCATAATCCTTTAAGCATTGCCCAGCTTTTGCTTTAGTTTTTATTTTTTCTTTACCAAATGAATGCATTAGTATTGTGTCCATTATGTAAAGATTGCCAAATTACAGTGGGATTTTGGCAGTAAAATCGATGCAATGCTGGTTTAAACTTCCTTCTATTCCCCGAAAGTCAAATACTGTTATTTTGCCGATGATGTTGCTTTAATTTCCATTTTTAATTTCAACATTGTACACAGCTGGAATGCTACGGTTATTGATCTGTCTGGAAATGTTGTTGATATCCATAATGGTTTCATTACAATATTTGTGGCTTTATCTATGCAAGTTGTGAAATCTTCAGAAAATTATATGAAATTATTAAGTTGATCTTCATATTGCAATAAAACCACCAAGATAAATAATCTGTACTCCTAAATAATAGGGGTACAATTTGTTTGTACAAATTACCAAAGAGGTGAACTTCACCTCTTTGGTAATTTGAATCCATAGATTAGTTGAATCTATGGATTCAACTAAAAACTTAAAGCAGACCTATTATGCAAAATTTACATTTAGCACATTTTTGCTACTCTGTTTGCATCTCAGCTGCTTCGAAAACCAGCAAAAACACTAAAAAATAAAAACATTCAGTGTTTTTGGAAATACGTTAATGTTTTTTGGTGTCTGGAAAACGAGGAGTTTCAAAAAACTTTAGAATGTAACCTCACAAATCAGCAACCCCAGTGGAATTCTGCCCGTTACCTAGCAACCCCAGTGGAATTCTGCCCGTCACCTAGCAACCCAAAGTGAATTTCAAGACGTTTGGAAAGCTGGTTTTACCGATTTATGCTTTTCCATAGTTTCATAATTTCACCTCTGTTAGCAGCCAATTTCACTTTGCAGCGTAATGTTGAGTTGGTGGGCGTATCCAGAAGGAGCTCATTTGGATTTAAAGTGACAGAGGCCCCGAAACAGCTCATTCTGAAAGGAGATCAAAATAGGCAGAACGGATCAGACTAAAATCTGATTATCTAAGAATAATTTTGTGTAAAAAACAAAACGTAATGAACATGTTTTGTATAGCCAATAGATCTATCCTAACGTGTTCAAGGAAGAATAATAGGTCACTTTTAGGGGTTAAATCAGAGCAGTGTCGACATGCAACAGCAAAACTAGTAATGAAATACTAAAAAAAGCTAAATTAGATTTTGTAGTATCTTTGGTATTGTTTAATACCAAAGTTAACTCTGATTGAGATACAGAGAACAGTATTTCAGCAACAACAAGGTCATTCTCAAACACCTATTAGTTGAAAATGTATTATACTGCAGGTGACCCCCTAAATGGATGGTGCTTCCCTCAGGTCCTACTGCAGGCCACATTTATCACCAAATTCATGACTTTTAAGGTACTTTTGGAAATAATTTTAGCCCTAAAATCCTTTTGTCTTCAATTTGTTCACTTTCACGTTTTATAGAGACCATAAAATATGGTGTCATAATCAGCTTCAAGACATAATGAGAATAAAAGAAAAGGTGGGAAAGCAGCCAAAGCTTAGAAATAAATCAATCGAGGGACCTTCAGATAAGCTAGGTCAAAACATGAGAAAAATACTCACTTTGGTTCATAAAATCCCCTAAACATTGAAAGGTTAGAATCCTCTGAAGGCAATAAAACCACAAGCTTACAGAAACATGCAAAAGGAACATGTCAGAATAGGAGAAAGTCTCAAAATTTAACTCTCTAATAATAAAAAGGCATTTTTTCTTTGCCTGTAGATTAATATGTTGCATGCTGTTCTTTAAGTTTTCTTTCTGCAAGCCGTCAAATTGAAACCTACATTTACTTAATGTCATCTTCTGAATATTTATATAAGATCACTGCACTCCATCAGCTTGCCCTGCAGAGATAATGGAGCATGCAGCCTCCATTAGGTGACTAAAAGGTTAAACAAACACACCATGCAGGTCGCTAAGCAGCTCCTCAGTAATTTTGTGCATCACATATTTGCATTTAACACCGTGTATCATTTTAATCTTTTCTTCTGAATCTCTTTATAATCTGCTGCTGATCTTCTTACGTATTAGAATTAGGTAATATTAGAGTTACAACTAGTGAAAAAACTAAAAGAAAATCTCAAAGGGAAAATTCACTGTTACTTTTCTAAATGAAATGTGTTTGTATTCTTCCTGTGGTTCACGTGATTAAAAAAAACATTTATTACAAACACACTTAATATAACAGAAACACTCCATATTGATCCACAAATGTACAATTATAACACTCTATACAATAAAAATAAGTAAAGCTCTTTTGAAAGCTCTAGCGTCAAATGAAGGAAGTGAGTTTCATGATTTTAATTCCTCTAAAAGCAACAAATGAACTGGTGGAAGAGTAAAACAAGCTTTTAAAGCACAAATGTCCAAACTTTTTACCATGAGTCGTTAAGGTAAAATCACTTGAGGCCACAGAAATTGTAAAAAAATAAATAAATTATATATACCTATATATATATAACATTTCTAGAATGAATTTCTGGCACCTGCTTTTTATTTTATCTCCTCAATAATTAGCTAGGCATTTTCAGTTTTAGTAAAATTAACAAAATACTCAGGTTTATGTAGAAAACAGATAAGTGAATTGCCTCATTTCTAAATTGTTATTGTTGATTGTTTTGGTTTTTTGCGTCTTAGATTTGCTTCTGAGAAAAAGTAGGTCAATGTTTGTGTTTCCAGTTCCTCCAAAGTTAAAATGAATGAAAAAACTTCAATAAATGCGAATCAGTTTTTCGTGCCTAATATTTTTTATTTATCTGCAAAACAAAATAGTAATAAATTTGCTCTAAAGATGAAAATGCGCTGTAGGAAAGACATCTCTAAGTTACGGTAAAATACCGGCAGTCGTGGTTGCCAGAATTTTACCGTGTTTATACGCTACTTACAATACGGCACTTAGATGATATAAATAAACATGATCTCAATGTGTTTAATTTAGGGTTAGATGTAAATATACCATATTTATACCATAATTACCCTAAATAAACACATAAACATGTATAAATACAGGATTTACGGTATTTACCGTACAATGGATAAATACCAAATTTACAGCATAAATTCGGTAAAATTCTGGCAACAGATGGAAACAAAAAAAAAACCTCTCTGATTTATGGTAAAACACTGTATATTATACCTTGTTTTACCACAAGTTAAGCGAATTTTACCATAAATTAGATGCATTTTTTTTTACAGCGTATTCATCAGGTCAGATTTGCAGCATTCTAGAATTGGGGCCACAAAAAATCCTTCAAAGGGCCACAAATGGCCCCCGGGCCGCACTTTGGGCACCCCTGTTTCTACAGCATGCCTCGTATTAAAATTGTGTAAAGTTTGGCCAAATAAAAGTTGATTATATAAAACATTATGCATCTTAGATGCAACAATATTTCTTAAACGCCAACCTAATGACATGTGGACACTGACAGTATTTGTATTTGGCACAAAGAATCGCTCAGTGTAAGTTAAATATCTGTAGATTTTTGTTTAGATCCTTTTCAACATTTATTTATAAAAGCAAACCACTTTTATGGCTTATCTGGTGCGCATGATTGTAAGCTATAAATAAATCCTAATCCTGGGTGGGACAGATGTTCCCGAGGGCGAACGGCGTTGAAACCGAGGCGCCTCTGAGCATCTGTGGTGCAAACTGAGAGCGTGTTCGCTGTTGTTGCATCTGTTTTGCATGGAGGACTGTTTAGACAGGAGCAATTAGACACAGGCTGGGTTTTCTCTGTAGCAGGAAGCACATTGTAGTTTAACGACATGGGAACATGGCGGCGTACTAAACTTCTTCTCCGTCACATTTTGCTTTGTAGCAGGTGGATTTTCTTCAACTCGTTTGTGATTTTGATGAAAATGTCCCCTGAATTTCTAAAGGTCTTTCCACATTTTTTTCCTTTAGCTGTGGCTGTTTTGTTATTCATGCTTGTTTGCTGAGAAATATCGACTAAGACGCCTTTTAGAGAAGCTGCTTCATTCAGCAAAATATCAAGAACTGGGTTTTATTATTATTATTATTATTTATTCAGCAAACTGTGACCTTGCAAAACTTTTTATGTTCTTTACAGCAATGGTACAATCCAAAGTTAATTTAAGGGGATTTCATAGACTAAATCACAGGTGTCAAACTCAAGGCCTGGGGGCCAAATCTGGTCCGCCGGAGCTCTTGTCATGGCCCTCTAGACTCCAAGCTACAGCAATAAGTCAGTAAGTTTTTTTTTTTTTTTTTTTTTTTTTTAAATCTACAAAATTCACACAAAATCAACACATCCTTACATTTCTCCTGATTTTATGGCACATTTTTCTCAAAATTGATCAAAAACATTGGGGTTTGGATCACTTTGGTGAGGTGATTAATAAAAACTTAGTGCAAATATCGTGAATATTTATAGATTAGTGCCACAAAATCTGATTTTTATTGCAAAAAAACAGGATTGATCAATGTGAAAAATTTTCAATATTATTTAATTTTAAGAAACACTTATTCAAAGCTGAAACAAACATCTATTTACTAATATTTTAAGAGTTTAATGGGTTTTAGCAATACATTCTGGCACAACCGGCCCTTTAAGAATTTTTGATTTGGGCCAAAATGAAAATGAGTCTGACGGCCTTGGACTAGACCTGCATAACAGTAGCATCCATCCATCCATCCATCCATTTTCTGTTCACCCTTGTCCCTTAATGGGGTCGGGAGGGTTGCTGGTGCCTCTCCAGCTACGTTCCGGGTGAGAGGCGGGGTACACCCTGGACAGGTCACCAGTCTGTCGCAGGGCAACACAGAGACA
>CAEGAE010078499.1:0-95350 GCA_903067095.1 Girardinus metallicus
ATTTTTCTTAGAGTACTTGAAATACAGCCAATAAAACAGGAAGTACCCCAGCCCTATCAGATGCAGCTTCCGGTTGTCGTGAAAAAGGTCTGTTACGGATGTAAACAGTTACATGAGATATTCGCAATCTAGCAGTGGTGCTAGCGTTAGCATCTTATTCAGACGTTGGAGCGGCTACAGTATGCGCCGTTCTGGGGAAATTATAGTCAACCATTTTACAGAATGGCTTCGGACTCAACATGACACACAACTTTTCATGGATTTTGCGATGATGTTCAAGATGGAGTCGGCTACAAGTTGTCCCAAAAATAGCAAACTACAAACCACGAAGAAGAATGCGTCCTGGACAGAGGTGGGTAGAGTAGCCAAAAATTATACTCAAGTAAGAGTGACGCTGCTTCAACACACTTTTACCCAAGTAAAAGTGAAAAGTAGCTGTCCAAGAAATTATTAAATGTTAAAAATAAAAAAAGTATTTGGAAAAGGTCTACTCAAGTACTGATCAAATTATCAAGCATTTAATATTTAAAAATTACACGACCAAAATATAAAGTTAAGTGGACATTTTAATATTTTAAGGACCAAATTGACAATATTTCATACAAGTGTTTCATTAAGCAAATTTATTTTCGTAATTTCAATTTGAGCAATTCCATGGTTAATGGAAACGCAGCTAGTGTCTTCTCTACAATCCACAGCTGATGTGTATTAAAATACAACCTGCAGGATGAGACTTTGATCTCATCTTTCTCTCATTTCAGAGAGAGACTTGCGTGACCTTTGCTTGAGTTTTTGCCTTCTCTCCTTCGTTGGCCTCTTTCTTGCCCTGTCCAACCTCAACCTTGGATTCTTTTTTAGCAACACCCTCTTCCTCCTCCTCGTCCTCCTCATCCAGCTGAAGGCTTCCGGAGGAAAACCTCATCCTGGCCAACCCGGCGGACCCCACCATCTTCCCCAGCTGATGAGGTGGGCAGTAGTACGGGTAGAAAACCTCTGGATCGGAGTCGCTGTAGCTTCCAGCGGCACCGCCGATCATGCACATGGAGGCGGGCCGATCAGGCAGCGGCGAAGAGTTGAGCGGGAGGTAAGTGGGCCTGGAGGGCCGTGTAAGGTGAGGATAGTAGCCCAGGGGTCTAAACTCGGAGGCGGGATTAAAGGCCGGGTTTGCGTTCCTGGATAGATGAAACTTGACATCCGGTTGGCTGGCAACGCGGCGAGGTAACCCAGGCAAGAAGTTGGAGTCGTCACTGTAATGCCCCGCCTCCGTGTGTCCGACACCCAATAACCTCCCTCCATTGCTTCCTGTTTGGTAGACCCGTGCCAGACCAAGACCCCCTGATCCACAAGGGCGAAAGTTCCTCCTAATTGGCGATACGGATGGCGAATCGTGGGCTAGGGGGTAGAAAGCCGGCCGCGAGACGCTGGCATCCATTGGCATATAGTCCCGCCTCGTTACATGTGGGAAACGCTCCAGTGAGGAAATGGCGACATAGTCAGACAAGTAGTGGTGTCGGTTTAGAGGCGAGGGCGCAACGAAGGGAAATGAAGGGAGGACGGGGTGGTACTGGTAGGCTGGGGAGTTGGGGTAGAGAAGAACCAGCTGCTGAGCGGCGTCTGGGTGTGGCTGCGGGTTGGGCCGGCGTCGTGAGCGGTTGGCGTAGACCCCCGCTAGCCTTTGAGCTTGTCGATGCGCCCTCGTCTCCTCCATTAAAGACACGGAGGACGATCTGAACTTTGGCGAAGGGGTTGACTGGTGGAGCGACGGAGAGCGCGGGGTGACTTGAGCGAGGGAGTGTGGCTTCTGATTGACCTCGCCAGATGATTGGCTGCGTTTAGCCCCTCCCTCGCTGAGGTCAGCATTATTTAGGCCTCGCCGGCGTACGTCCATTTCATCGTTACTGTGAACCGCCAGAGCACGACTGGTCCGAGAAAACGGGCGCGTCTGTTCGTATACCTGGGGAGGCAAAACACAACTTATCTGAGCTTTATACCCACTTAATTAGTTATTCTAAGTAAGTAATTCCTTAAAATTGGGGAAAAAGTACTAGTTCCATTGGCAGATTATTTCACTTTCAACAAGACAAATAATCAGCTAATGCCACTAGAACGTTTTTATCAATATTAAGGATTTACTGACCTAAAAGAAGCTCCTATGTCTTGCTTAAAAGTTACTTATAAGTTAGTTTTGTCTTATTTCAAATGTGCTAAAATATAATCACTAGAAACAAGACCAAAAGTACTTAGTGACGTTTACATTCTCCTTTTGCGCATGCGAGTCGCACAGAAGTCGGATTCATGTCGCATTTAACAAGTAGCATGAACGACCACACAAAACCAAAAAAGCTAATTAAGCATCAACACCTGCTGTGTGAACGTAGCCTGTCTTTTGTTTCTTTAACTTTTTCTTTTAGTTCATCATTTTACTATTAAGGTTGCTGTTTATCTTCTCACAAAGTTGTGATACAATAAAAATGAAAGTCAGGTCACCTCTTTGGAAACTTCAGTGAGGAGATCCGGAGAAGATCGACACTGTCTGGGGTCGCAGTCCGACTGACCGTGGGTTCTGCACATTCAACAAAAAAAGGGATTTAAAAAGAAATCCCTTTTTCTTCACTATCATATGAAATGCTGAGCAAAAATATTTTGCAATAACATTAATTTCTTTTATAAATCTGCTTCTATAAGTTACTATACAAATGTTTTTATTACTTTTAAAGTATTTTTTTATGAGAAGGATCATCCAAATTTAAAATTCAGCATTAAAAAACGAAAAAGTAAATCTTACTTTTGAGGAAAAGTCATGTAAATATTTGATATTTATAGTTTTTTCTGATTGATTTTCACCTTTCAAAGCGTGACGGTTTCTTTTCTCCGGATCCCATACATTCCAGCAGCTGCTTCTGGGTTCTCCCACTGACACGTAGCAAAAAAAATACTTTTAATAGTCATTATCAGTCACACAAGTGCCTCAGATGTAGTTCACAATTTCAATAACCTCACATTAACTCTTCTGTGACCTTGGTTATTTTTTTTGTATAACTTTAACTGGGTTGATCCAGATCCATGAGACATGGTCAAGGTATATGTATGTATTTTGTTTTAATTGTACATTTTTCTGATTTTCTTCATACCTTTCATCTGTTTCTCAATCTAAGTAGATAAACTGTGATTCTTCAACATTTCTTCTGCAATTTCAGAATATTTCTGAATTTTGTTTCATTGTAATCTGTCTTTAATATTTGACAGTTTTTGATTTCCTAATTCTGCGATCACATTGATTTGAGTTCATACTGTTTTCCACTAGGTGGAGCTGTTTGTGTATGCACTGTAAATGTACCAATTCACCAGAGATGCACTGTGAAAACACAAAATGTTACCAAGTTTCTCATTCAAATATCTTAGTGTACTCAAATTCTTGACTTGTTTTAAGTCAAGAATTCTTAAATATAGATTTAAAAAAATAAGTGCTAGTTCCACTGGCAGTATTTTCCACTTATAATGGGAAAAGTGGAAAAGACTGGAGTTGTAACTGGATTTATAAATGTTCACTTATAACAAAAATTATAAGTGAAAATTTGCCAGTGGAATTAGTCCTTATTTAATGTATTCAAGAATTATTGACTAAAAATAAGCTCAAATATCTTATTGAAGAGTTAATTTTAAGTTAGTTTTATCTTATTTCAAGTGTACTAAGAATGAGAAACCAGATAAAAACACTTGGTAAGATTTTATGATTTTGCAGTGCTGATTAAAAGGACAAATAAACTATTGATGTACTGACTTTAAATTACATCTTTTGAATGAAAAGATGAAAAATTACCAATTTTCAGCATTTTCTAGATTCAGACCACTAGAAAAATCCAGTTAGGAAATATGGATGAGGAAAAAAATCCACTTTCATTGGTTTTTTTCTGAAAAATAAAACAACTTTAATGCTAACCTGGTATTTAAAAAGCTTATAATTGAAAAAAATTCACAAAAATTTGTAAGGTATTCTAAGGACTGAAATTAATGATGGTGTTTATTTACAAAAAACTATTTATACCATATATTAAATTAACAATCTTAAAAATAGAAATTTTTGTTGCCACGAGATCAAAAAGGTTAAATAATTAATACGTATTTTATATATGTACAACACTGACACCACCAATCTGTAATCTGACAGGAAGTCCAGTTGAGTTCTGTTCAAACATTTAGGATTATCTGACGGTTTAAATTCGTATACCTGTATCTGAATCTGGAGCCTTTGCAGGACAGCAGGGTTTTATGAATGGGCTTCGGTTCCTCTGCCAGCTTGAAGAAAGCGTGATACTCCACACACATCTTCCAGAACAGTTTACAAACATCACGACTCACCATGGCGAACTCGAGCGTGTCCTTACACGAAGCCTGGATAGATGGGAAACATTGTTTAGTATTCTGCTTAGGCTGATAAATCAAACATTATATAACTATTTTAAATCTGAAATTCCTCAAAAACATAAATAACTTATCAAGGTTTTAGTTAATTCCAGTGTTATTATTTATAGTTTGTGCCACCTGGACTGTTGTTCCATGACGATTTCAGCATCTAGGAAGTCGACTCTAAGGAAGAACTGCAAACATCCAAAACATCCAGCATGTGTTGGCATTAAGCCATTAACTGTCAGTAATGCGGTGACAGTAGTTTATATTAGTATCCAACAGTCGGTCAACACTGGGACTGAAGTGCAGCAAATAAAATATCATCAAGTAATTTTGGTTTAGTTTTTTGTGCAAATATCTCGTTACACTTGAAATAAGACAAAACTAGCTGTCATGACTCTGCTAATGTAAAAAAAAAAAATGTTTGCAATTGCAATTGATTAAATAAACTAAACTAAAATCACACGTGAAACAGTTTGTTCACGCAATAAGTCCTTTGAAAAATGTCACACCATCAGCCTCCAACTACGTCCTGTCTCCGTGTCTTTGTCGTTTCTGTCAGTAGCAACATCCATGTGTTGATCACATGACTTGTGTGATGCGAAAAATGTTTTTCCATTGCAATTTTGCAAGATATATTAATTTTGATGCAGCCAAAAAACCTCCTCATACTGGCACAAAAAAACTTGTTTCCATTAAGCAAATTTATTTTAATAATTCATAATCTTAATGTAAATACAGCTACTGGATCCAAACGGTTGGCCAGCACTGGTCTCTACTGCCAGTTTCCAACATGTTGTCTCCTCGCAAATTTCAATCTGTAGTCTACATGTCTATCACATCACTTTCACATAGGAACATTTTTAGAGATTAGCATAATGTTCAGCTCCTCCTGATTACAATCATAACCTGAGAAGTACTAGAGAAATTAAACATACAGAAAGTTCTCACCCCAACTTTATCATGAAGTTTAATGAGGAAATGTTTGCGTTTGAAGCTCAGTTTGCGGATCTTTGCCCAGCTGAATGTGTTGATTTTGGTGTTTCCCTGCAAAAAAAAAAAAAAAAAAAAAAAACCCAAATATCTCCTTAACTACACGACATCAATTTATTGATTAAAGATGTTTTAATGTCATTTGAAGCCATTTCATGTTTTGTTTTCATCAGAAATGTTTGTCTTCTGCTCAAGCAACAGAAAACGGTGCATCATTTTCAAGTGGAAGAAAAATTATTGAAAATGCTTTTAAAATAAAATCTGAAAAGTGTGGCATGCATTTGTAATTGGCCCCCTTTACTTGTACACCCGTAAATAAAATACATTACAACCAACTGCCTTCAGATGCCATGCAAGAGTAAACAGAGTCCGACTGTGCACAATAGACTGTAATCTCACAAAATAATAAAAACTTCCAGGAATATAAAAAAACTTTTTCAAAGTCTTGTGTGTTCTTGGTAATTATCAAATATTTTAAAGTTTATGTTGACCCGTTTGTGGCACTAATTTAATAAACTGCTTACTTTGCAAGATATTAAACAATTCTTCGTAACAAGATAAAATAATCCCTCGTGGCACACTCCGACTTTATGAAGACGTAGTTTCATTGAATTTTGAAATATTTTGAAAACCGGTAAGCATTTACCTGAAAGACCAGCACTCCAGAGTGTGTGACGGCCAGGTTGATCCTCATTCCCTCCCCGTCGTTGGCGGCGTGCGGCCGGATGCCGTACATGTCCAGCTTCCTCGCCACCTCCAGCAGCTGGATGTCCGATTCTGCTGGAGAGACTCCTCTACGGACAGAGACAAACAAAAACAACATATTATATTAGGGATTAAAAAATTACATTGATTTTTAAAAAAAATCAGTTTTAAAATAATTTTTTTTTACATTTTTGCCTCAATGTAACAGCAGCATTCCCTTGGTGATGCATCTGCTGCTAAGAAAAAGACTTTTAATTTGAAAAGCTCTGCCCTTTATATTTGATTTAGCATCAATACATTGAAGGATGGGTCTGTTTAGTATTTTTTGGATTAACTGATTAGTAATTGGATAGTAAAAAAGGCTTAATTGGACTTTTTCTTTTTACAGAGTTTAATCCGGGTGAAGCTAAAACTGCTACTTGAGGATTTCTGTGTATAAAGAGTTTATTTTAAATGAAAAATGTATATTTTTTGTACAGTTTTGGCATAATTACTGCTCTGATGGCCTTTTTTTTACACTGTATTCTCCAGTTGATTAATCACGATTAATCCGATTAATCATTTCAGGCATAATATCAGTATTATGCGTTACCACTTTTTAGAAATGATTTTGTCCAGGAAAATTTAATTTTAGAGTAGATTGATATCCTGTTTCTTTATACCTGTGTCTTTTATGAAGCTTGATTATTTTGTGGTCCAGATACTCCTGGTTAGGGACGTAGTGCTTCATCTCCAGGTGCTGATAATCCAGCTCCTCATCATAGTCCCCTATTTCTGCTGTAAGACAAAGAGACACTCTTCTTCTATATTTCTTTATATGTTAATTAACTACATGCTCGAATGTATCTTCGGATAAAATTGACTGTGAATAATTCAAGTTTGCTGCAGTTTGTGTTTTTCATGCTTACATTGTAGTATGTGTGAAACCAGCAGGGCGGCGCTGTTGTCATTACATGTCAGACTACCGTTGGACAAATCCTGCTTTATCTGTAAGGCAAAAAGATACCTGCGCATACAAAGCAGTTAACCAGGGTGGGAGCTGCATCTTGAATTTGCTCACTGTAAGTGTAGATATTGTTTATAATATGCTTGCTAGCGTAAAAGACACCTCACACATGTGCAGTATATTAGTACAATGGAGAGGTAGCCATAACCTGACTCATAGCTATTTAAGAAGGTTGAATTGTTTCTAATGTTCATAATTTTAATTTCCTGTTGATTCAAACGTTACCTGGTAAGGCCTCTCTTTAGTTGCCCAGGGTCTGGTGGGAAGAACTTGACTATAAACCTAAAGAATAAGTCATTGGTGTCTGAGAAATGGCAAAAAAAAAGAGAGAAAATGTGTTATTTTGCTAAAATTGCTTTTCAAAAGAACAAGCATTACTAATATGAACAAAAGAAAACTGGCATTTCCTAATTTTTTTTATTCATAACCATATTGTGTGTGGTAAAAGGCCACTTATTGTAGAACTAATCAAAGCATTAATCAGAACGCTGTAGCTTAGAAGCTAACTCTGTGATTATGGCTAGCTAGTTGTATGGAGAACACGAAAACACTAAAATTATCAAAAATATTATTTGATTTATTTGCTTACTTATTTGTAGCATTGCACTTGATATTTTTTTCTAGGATTATGTATAACTTCATCAACTAAAATGACGTGCTAGCCACATCGTTAGCATGCTAGTTAGCTACTTTAGAAAAAAACTCTTGCTAGTCATATTTACTGTGGAATTTGACTATAAAATTAATACAAATGCCTTAAAATGTATTTTCTCTAAAACTTCACAATCTACTTTTAATTTGGTCTTAGCAGAAACTGGATGTCTCGTTCATTTTATGTTCCTGAAGTGCTAAAATTAGCTCTAATGCCCCTAGTGGTCCTAAACAAGAAGAGAAAACAACTTACATTTAATCTGTTTGACTAAGGGTTTTAGCAGTTCCAACCAAACCTGCAACAGAAACGCATTCAGAGACTCAACAGCATCTGAAACGTTTGCGTCTGTGTTATTTTCTGTTTCTTACATAATGGCCACTGTGGTGTCTGAACTCCAGTCCAAAGTACTCCTTCTCAAGCAGCTTCAGATGTCCACAAACTTTGTTGAAAAAATCTCCACCTAAAACATTTTGCTGTTGAAAGAAGAGCAGGAGTTAAAATGAGCGTTATAGAGAGAAGGGGAATAATTGGGCCTTCTCATAATTGAGAAGTTTTATAATCTGGAGATACTCATGGGGCTTTTGGTGAAATATACGAGCATTTAGTTACTGTAATTATCAGGCCTTAATGTGTGATGAGAGTTTCTAAAATTTTTGTAGCAGAAAATATGGATAGTTTTATTTTTTAAAAACATCAATATAAATTTGTCAGAACGATAAATCAAACTTCTTATCATGATAAACGATGCAATAAATTGAAAACAACCTACATCAATAATAGACAGATGGAAAAACAATATTTTATCAAGTGATATTGATTACTTGATAAAATCTTGATCAGAGGACAGAGTGATGATTACTGGAAACAAATGACCATCCTCAGAAAAGTTGGTGACAGGAGCAACGTTACATGAAGCGTAAGATAAATTTAAAATGTTACTGGTGTGATTGTCATTTTAATCTGATTGTTTTCTACTTGTTCTGATTATTTCATTTAGTTTTCTTTACTATTTTGACAGTTTTGTAGAGCAATTATTTATGTTTTTGTTAATGTTTTTCATCTAAAGTGTCTCAAATGTGAGACACTGCGTTTTCTTTAAAGTACTATATTTTAACATATATATTTTTAGTAATTATATACAGGGCTTTGTTTGTAATTTTACCATATTACATTTTTAACAGTTATCATAATTAATGTTGTGCATTTTAGTTGTGAAGACAACTGTAAGTCAATATTTTGTGCAGATCTGGTTCTTCCAAATTGCTGCTGAATAAATTGTTTATTTTACATGCAAATGGAGCTTTTAGTTATCAGATTTACTCCAGTTTTACCCTGGATGGCTTTGATTTTTAAAACATCTCGTCAGCCAAGAAGTAGACTCTTCACGGTTCAGTTTAACTTTTTAAATGCATTTGTTCTGCTTGTGTTATATCTGCACATCTATCTTTTGCCATGTTTGTGCATTGTTCACTTTCTCCAGCAGCAGAGGTTTATTTTAGTTTTCTCTGGCTGCTGCCTGGTGTTTAACTCTGCAGAGTGGCTCACTGGAAGACATTCATTAACTTGTCTTGGAGGAGGAGGAGGAAGAGGAAGAGTTGCTGCAGATTATAGAGAGATCAGAGGACAAAGTGATGATTACTGGAAACAAATGACCATCCTCAGAGCAGTTGGTGACGGGAACAACGTTACATGAAGTGTAAGATGGGAAATCATTTGTAGACCATTTGCTAATCTGTACTCTCAGGTTTTACTCACTACAACAAAATAGATTTTGACAATTTTCTTCTCAAATCTGCTGCACGGTTTAGATGGGTCATACAAGCTGTGTAATAATTTTATGCTAATGGAGCTGAAATAGATGGTCACCTTTTTTAATTTTTAAGTTAAATTTTTTAACCAAATTTATATCTTCTTCAGTGGGAAAATGTTAGGCGCAATAAAAAGTACTTTCCTTTAGTTAGCCAAGTTTCTTTTGCTTGTTTTATTTAAACATCCAGTGAAATGTTACCAAACACAAATTGGGCATGTCCATTTATTAAACTTGGCTAAATGCAGCAAGACCAAACCAGTTTATTTTTTTTAGCATAACTAGTTAGCAGCTAGCTACAGTAAAGCACTGTATTTTTGCTAATATAGAAAACGTGAACTTTTAAGATACCTCTTGTTTATTTGCAGGTTGTTTACATAAAGTCGTTTTTACCAATGAAATGTTACTTGAATCATGTAAGTGTTCCAGTAATAGGGTAAATAACAGCAACATAGCGGTTAGCTAGTATGGCTAGCAGCATGCTAGCAAGGCCTGATCATGATATTGGGGTGATGGGCTAGGGTTTAGGGCTGTTTTCCTGATAAGTTATGTCATTTACCAGCCCTTTACCAATGTGTACAGATATTTTTATGCTTTGTATTTTGAAAATAAGAGTGATTTAACAATAGATTGTTTTACTTTTTTTTTTTATTGGGAATTATCCTACTGACATTTGGATGTTGACATAATTTTGCTTTAACTTTTGCAATATTTAGTACCAGTGGAGTAATCAGAACAGGATGTATTATGTTCACATAATTATCCATTTAAAAACAATGAGATATAACATGTAAGCTGATTCTAAGAACCGTCTCTGACATCATAAACCTGATTCTAAGCTGAAATTTAAAACGGTGAAAGGTTATTATTGAAGGGGTGGAGCAGTAGTCTTACAACTCTTACAGTTCAAAATAGTAATTAGAATAATAGAAAAGAAGTAGTATCTCCGGTTCCACTTTTTGGACGGGTGTTTTGCTCTCATTATCCTCTTTGCATATGTAACAGGGTTTTATTTTAACAGTATTATAGATGTTAAGTTTATAAAAAAATTGGTTTATTTATGCTTCAAATTCATTTTGCTCAGTCAAATGGCTATTTTTACTGACATTTATTGCTGTAAAAGTTGTGCTGCGCTGTGCTGCGCTTGACGGTTGGTGGTTACCATAGCAACCAGTAACCGACAGCTCCTCCCCTTTTTCTGTTCCCATCTGTAGCTCTGTGTTTTCTTCAAAAATACTCTATTTTAACACATTTTAGACAAATGGCATCTATATACAGGGCTTTGTTTTTAATTTTGTCATGCCATATTTTTAACTCTTATAATTAATGTCGTTCATTTTAGCTGATTAATTTTATAACCGTTAACTGCTTGTCAACTGCTCATTGGGAGCTGTTGCTTTGTACTTTGTTCAGGATTATTTATTGTATTTTATTTATTGTAATGGGTCAGAAGCTGCTGAACTGATGTTAACAACCAACTTGATTTTCTCTCTTGGAGTAAATTCAGTGTGTCTCTCGTGAAGTCGGCCACATTGGAGCTGAGACAAACAAAGACGGGTTACAAACACATAACCTATGTTTATCACAGTTTATTTTTACTTCATGTCATCCAGCCATCCTTCTTCTGCTGTTCGGTCTTCCCTCATCCCTCTCGCCTCCTATTATTAAGACTGTACTGGTGTCCCGGAGCTACTTTGCAAACGCAACACTGCGAGCTGCGCACTAAAACAGATACACACTCTGAGAGTCCGGCCTTAAAACTGCACTGCTGTCTCGTCACTGACGAGTCACTGGTTTTAAAAACATGCACACTTACTCCTCATCCCCTGACCTGGATCATGTGGGCTGGTTGAAAGCCGACCATGCATCAGGCAGCTACAAGAGTACAGGAAGTAATCACTTGATCCCCTTTCTGAATTTCTAATTTTGTTCCCTAACAAGCTTTTTTTTTTTTTTTTTGACTTTTTGCTAATGCTCATCTGGCAGTTCTGCTTTATGTAACCTGAATAACCCTATGCTGCGGTGCGTATCAGAGCTACAAGCTAAAGGAGTAACGTGGAAGGGAGTGCTTAATGTCTGCCGGTACGGTGGATGGTTACCATGGAGACGGAGTGCGCGCTGTAGGAGCAACATTGCTGACCAAAGAGCAACAGAACACTAAGGGATCCTGTTGCTTAAGCAATCAAACAACAGTTAATATCCAACATTTAAAGGAAAAAAAAATGCATTCATATTTTATTTATTTATTTTTATCATTTTATAAATACGTGTATAAGAATGGGCTCCAGAGTGGAAATTTCCCCCTCCTGCATTCATTTTGACAGCGAAAACATATATTTTGTGGAAACTAGGGCTGCAGTAGATATTATTTTAGTAATTTATTAGATTACTCTGATGATTTGATTAATTAATAAGACAAAACATTGGCACATTCTTTACATTTTTCATTTAACCCCTTAAGCCTTTTTTTTACACATTACTGGAAATAAATTAAAAGATGCAATCAAATTCCTTTATTAAAATGCAATAGCAGCATTCCTTTGGTGAAAGCGCGATTCGTTTACTTCTAACATGAATCTCTCTGCTCAACTTAACATCAATGTGATTATTTAATTTTAAGAAGTACTTATCTGATGCAGAGAAGCTACTAATTAATGGGTTTCATTAGTGCATTCATGTACAATCGGCCCTTTTAGAACATGTATGATCTTAATATGACGCAAAATTAACTTTAGTCTGGCACTGCTGGTTTAAATTGTGGAAAATATCATCCTCCTTATTTTTTCAACCCATAATAAAAAAAAAACAACAGAAAAACATATAAAAGTTATTACAGAGCTGAAACACATGAAGGTATTTCGTGTTTACCTCCACCTCGAACGTGCGCTCGCTGTCGTCCAGGAAGACCACGCGCAGCCGGAGTTTGGTCTCCTTGGAGACCCGCGGTTTGGTCGCGAGACCTCCCAGAGTCCGAGTCCGCCGGTGTCGGTCTCCCATCGCCCGATTGTCTCAGGACAAACACAAACTACGACAGTAAATCCATCTTCAGAGTGAAAGAGTAAGACTTCGCTTGCTCCTCTTCACCCTCGTCATCCTCGCGGCTGCTGAAGCTGCTCTGCGAGCGCGCGCTGTCCGGACGCGTCATGGCACGCGGCAGATGTTGTCCTGAGCCGCTGATCTGAAGCGCTGCAGCTGCAGGAAAGCGAGAGCTAAACGCCTCTGAGAGCCGCCTGCTGTGGCGCTCGGAAGATCAAACTTTACGGAAAAAAAAATATGAACTTTGCACCGCAAAATTAACTTTGTAGTTTAAATGTAAATTTATTAAGAATAACCAATTTCCCCCCTATAATTTAATTCAATAAATATCTGTAAACCCGAACTAAACCAGCCGTTAGCCTATTTCTTTTATTGATTTTTATAGATATTGATCGTTTTTGACATGTTCAATATTTACTTTCCACCAAGAAACATGGACATTTTGCCTACCAAATGTTTTTTTTTTGTCTATTCCTTATAATTTATATATTTTTCATGTCACTAATTTGATTTATTTCATGAATCTGCAGAAACCTTTAGACTCTGAAGTGTATATTTTTAATAGACATTTCCTTATATTTTCATTTTCTTGGACTTATTGGCAACTTTTTCATGTTATGTATTTAAAGATCCAGCTTATTATGCTAAACGTAGCATAATAAGTTATTTTGTGAGATTTAAGACTGTAAATTTGTGCTAAATTGAATGAAATTGATCCGCGTAAACAGTGATACATCACTATAATGTTCGATGTAGCTCAATAATGATAATATAATCATGTTAAAATGTGTATTTTCTTTGTTATTTGTACTACTAAGTCATACCTGTTTATTGTTGGTATTGTGTAAATAAAATATTCAAAAGAACATATGCATAACCGACAGATTAGAGCAAATTAATTATTATGCGTTACAGTGAAACATGTTTAATTAATTTCACTGCCGTATTCTGTGTTGCTGCTTTTCAGCAAACATTAGCTAATAAGAGACAAAGAAAACAGGAATGCCACTGAAATGAGGCCATTTTGACCAATAAGCTAAAATACTCATCATGTATTGACTAGTACAGTGTCCAAAACTGTATGAATGTGAAAAAATCTATATGAGGCCACAACGTGTGTGTGTGGGTGTGTGTGTGTGTGTGTGTCCTCCATAAGAATAATATAAATTTCACGGTGGCTGGATGCTTTCAGAGAGCTGACCTGTTCAAAAGTAGGCCAGTAGTGCAGATCCTTCACCCGCCTGCAGCGGCGTTGACGACCGAGCACTTAATGTTTGGGCCTGCGAGTGCGTGAGCGTGTGTGTGGGTGCGTGGGTGTGTAGAAGCTTTTTTGTTACCTCACAGGAACATTTCCTTCTGTGATTACTGACTTTGTTGAGAGCAGAAGTATTTACTGGATGCAAAGCCCAGTCCTGCTGTGGAAATGCAGTTTCCAGGAACCTGGCTGGAAGTTTAGAGGGACAAAGTATTGGTTGGGGGTGTCCAAAGTGTGGTCCGGGGGCCATTGGTGGCCCTCGGATTGATATTTGTGGCCCGCAACTCCAGTTCAAGAAAGATGTAAATTTGTTTAAACTTTTATTTTTAATCAGTATAAAACTATTATTGAGATAATTTTGTTACAGTGGAAAATGTTAAACACAACACTTTTTTCAGCCAAACTTTTGCAGTAAATGGAAATTTTTCCTGGAAAACCAACTTCACTGCACCTAAATCAGCTTTTATGTAATATAGCAGGCGTTTTGAAAGAAAAGTGACTCAAATTCTGTTAACTGGGAATACTTTCTTTTAAAACAGCAAAAGTGCATAAGACTTAAGTTTTGGCTCCACGATGAAAGAAGAAATGAGACTACTTTTTTATTATTATTATTTTCTTGGTCTGCGAGTACTTTTGACTTGATGATGTTGGCCCACGAGATAAAAAGTTTGAACATCCCTTTTTCAGGATGTTGCTAGACATAAATGGGCGCCAGCAATTTACACAATTCCAACCACAAATTTATCTGCCTGCACTTTTAATATAATTTCTTTCACTATTTGAAATGAAATCAAACCAAAATCATCAATTTTTAGGTCATTTAGGATTACCAAAATTATGTTCATTTGCTAAATGCTGGAATACAGATTATCGGATTATTGGATTATCTCTTGAAGGTGATGAAGGTCTTTAGACATTAAGGTGAAAATGTACAGTGTGAAATTTGTTCTCAAGGTTTAAACTTACAATGTAAACATGTTTTGTTTGAGTCCACATTTATTTTGCATCTGAAGAATTAGACCAGGATAACCACATTATATTTCTTAATATATTTTATTTACCATCTCAAACATAAAGTCAGTGTTGAGCAATAAATATGTTGATAGAAGACATCTGAGGTTATAATTACTAACCTTTTCTCCTTTAAAATACTTAATTTATTTACAGTGTTATGAAGAACATCCCTTTGAAGCAATTTAACCATAAAATGAGTAATTTGCTTTCATTGTAAATACATATTATTCTCTAACCCAGATTTATAAATGACAGGAGGAGCATTATAATGAGTTCAGTTCCAAAATAAAATCTCCTTTTTCTTTTTGTCTGTGTCACAATGAAGCCACTAGATGGAGATAAAGACCAAAAAACAATCTAAACAGATTACCTCTATAAACATGAAATTGATACCTTCAACTAAAACCTTAAAATAGTTTGTAAATGCTGTTCCAAATGTCCTGTTTATACCGAATAAAGCACATAAAGTGACTCATAGCCACTACATGCCAACAATGTGTACTCTAATCTGATCCTGAAGTAATCTGTGTTAGCAGATTTAAACAGTGATAAATGTATATGTTAACTTTAAACAGTTGGGGACCTGTAGCCGCAGGAAAAAGTTAAAAATCAGTGTTTTAATAATAAAAATCTTAGATTTTAATTCAGGCTAAATTTTTATATAATTTGTGCTCCAGCTTTTTCTTTTCTTATGAATTTTGAAATCTATTGTCTTTTATTCTCTAATGATGCTTTTTGCAACTGTTTGACAGCTTTGTGGACAAAAATAACCCATTGACTTCCACTGAAATCACTTTATTTTTAGGGTTTTGCTTACCGTACAAAAAGGTTTAGAATTTACTTTCGAGGAAAGTCATGATTTTAATAAGCAAAAAAAAAAATGTTTTCAAATATATTAATGCCTCTAATTTCCTTTAGAGATATTTAAATTGACAGAAAATAGAATGGAGAAAGGACAAAGATGCTGCAAATGGACAGAAACTGGGAATCGTACACGGGGCAACCGAGTCCAGGACTTCAGTCTCTGCACCTGCTACACATGCACAGCCACCCTCTTGCTCAGCAAATCAGTTCTTTAGAGATTTCTTAAAAAAGCAGGCAGAAAAAGAAACAAACAAGCAAACAAACACAAATATAATTTATGGTAACAACTGGGCTCCTTGGGCCAAGAGTCACCCAAGGCAGACAGGTCCTAGGTGAGGAACCAGACTAAGTTCAGCCTGAAGACTCCTATGACGAGAAATAACTTTGGACTTGGTGTTCCCTCGCCTGGACGCGAGGCCCCACTCTGGAGCCAGACCTGGAGGGGGGGCATGATGGCAAGTGCCTGGTGGCCGAGCTTTTACCCATGGAGCCTGGCCGGGCTGAGCCCGAAGAGGAGACATGGGCCCCTCCCATGGGCCCACCACCTGTGAGAGGGGCCCTGGCGGTCTGATCCAGGCTGCAGAAGCTCTTGGGACGTGGAATGTCACCTCTCTGGTGGGGAAGGAGCCAGAGCTGGTGTGTGAGGTTCCGACTAGGAATAGTCGGTCTCACTTCGACTCATGGTACTGGTTCTGGAACCAATCTCCTTGAGAGGGGCTGGACATACTTCCACTCTGGAGTTGCCCACGGTGAGAGGCGTCGGGCAGGAGTGGGCATACTTGTTGCTCCCCATCTCGGCACCTGTACGTTGGGGTTTACCCCGGTGAATGAGAGAGTAGCCTCTCTCCGCCTATGGGTGGGGGGACGGGTTCTGACTGTTGTTTGTGCTTACGGACCGAACGACAGTTCAGAATACCCACCCTTCTTGTAGTGCTTAGAGGGGGTACTGGAGGGTGCCCCTCCTGGGGACTCCCTTGTTCTGCTGGGAGACTTCAACGCTCACGTGGGCAATGACAGTGAGACCTGGAGGGGTGTGGTTGGGAGGAACGGCCCCCCGATCTGAACTCGAGTGGCGTTCTGTTGTTGGACTTCTGTGCCCGTCACAGACTGTCCATAACGAACACCATGTTCAGGCATAAGGGTGTCCATATGTGCACTTGGCACCAGGACAGCCTATACCACAGTTCGATGATCGAATTTGTCATCATTTTATCTGATCAGCGGCCGTATGTCTTGGACACTCGGGTGAAGAGAGGTGCGGAGCTGTCCACTGACCACTACCTGGTGGTGAGTTGGCTCCGGTGGTAGGGGAAGATGCCGGTCAGATCTGGCAGGCCCAAACGTGTTGTGAGGGTCTGCTGGGAACATCTGCCGGAGTCCCCTGTGAGGCGTAACTTTAACTTCCATTTCTGGCAGAACTTTGAACACGTTCCGGGGAAGGTGGGGGACATCGAGTCTGAGCGGACCATGTTCCGTCCCTCAATTGTCGAGGCAGCTTATCGGAGCTGTGGCCGCAAGGTTATTAGTGCCTGTTGTGGTGGCAACCTCCTTTAGAGATAGGGTGAGAAGCTCGGTCATTCGGGAGGGACTCAGAGTAGAGCCGCTGCTCCTCCACATCGAGAGGAGCCAGTTGAGGTGGCTCGGGCATCTGGTCAGGATGCCTCCTGGACGCCTCCCTGGTGAGGTGTTCCGGGCACGTCCCACCGGGAGGAGGCCCCGGGGAAGACCCAGGACACGCTGGAGAGACTATGTTTCTCAGCTGGCCTGGGAACGCCTTGGGGTTCCCCTGGAAGAGCTGGGAGAAGTGCCTGGGGAGAGGGAAGTCTGGGCCTCCCTTCTGAAGTTGCTACCCCCGCGACCTGACCCCGGATAAAGGGGAATAAAATGGATGGACGGATGGTAACAACTGTCTTTGTTGATGAAGATGTTTGTCGTGAAGATGTCCACAGGAGAGTCACTTTTAGGAAAGAACAGGAATTCAGTAGCAGCCGTTACCGGAAGCTTCCATGTTCTCCATCACATTTCCGTAAATGAAGCTGTTGACGTCAGTCTTCTGGTGGTAATATCAGGAGAGTCAAGCTAATCACTGAATCCTTTATTATTAAGCTTGATTATATTTCTTCACTTTAGAGTTTTTATACTAAATTAAAGTATTTAAATGTATATTTAAAGGTTTATGTTATTTAACCCCGGTTAGCTAGCTGGCGTTGGCTAAGCTAACGGTTCCAATGCTTCAGCCACCCGCTGAAGGGTTTACCTTGTTGGTTTGTTGTTTACCCCTGTGAAAACTGACTTTGTATGCTTTGAAAATAAAATGTTACAACGTTGTTATAGTTGCTAAGCAACACATAACTACTGTCTCAAAATTTAGCCTCAAATTATCATGAAGAATCCTGCTTGTGTTTAATTAGTCATCTGTCTGCATGACAAATTATTTTGTGCGAGTTTTACTGTGTGATTATAATAATTTTTTGCTTAAGCTGAGCAGAAAAAGCGCCTTAAAATAACTTGATGTATTTTTATTTTAAAAGATTAAATAAAAACAAACTTGTAGTCGCTTAAAAATAATAGTTGTGCGTTCTCCAAAGAAAGTCAAAACTTCACTTTTGCTTTTTTCTCACAACAATAACCCAAAAATAATAACTTTGGTTTTAAATTTTATTTGTTGGTTTCTTAGGATGGACATAGTTCACCGAGTAAAAATCTAAACTTGGTTTGGGATGGATAAACCGGGCGAATGTTACTCTTTTTCTCAATAAATGTGAACTGTGGTGAAAAGCCAACTCTGCACTTGGAAATCTACCAACTTAAATGAACTAAATGAACCCTTGTAGTCCTGACAAGAAGCCAAATTTATCAGCCAAAATTATCCCAGAAGCCGGTTGAACGCTACAGAAAACATGTGGCCAAGGCGCAGCTTAATACGGGACATTTAACAAATACTTCTGGTTGTATGTGTTTATTTCAACCCATCTGTTTCATTTTGACCTTAAGGAAAACTCACGATAAAAATAAACTGTTGTTTATGTTTTTTGATGTTGTCTGTGAAAAAGATTAATGACTAAAGATTTATGTTTAATCATTTCAGCCCTAAAAAAAGAGAGGTCAAAATGACCATTTTTGTTGGTTAGATGTTTAAAGCTACATGGGGAGTGAAATGTTTCCTCACAGGGGTAAACAGGCGAAGCGTTAACTCGAGTAGCTCTGATGCTGAAACTTGAACCCGTCTTCCACTCACCATCTGCCTCACACACACCTTTCATTTTTCCATCCCTCGTCTCAATCTCCCCTCTTCAACCAGCTCACTTTCTCTGCTTCTCACACACACACACGCACACACACTAACCTGGCTGGCACTGAAGCATCTGGCATCTTCACGCTGCTGCCTCTCTCCTGAGACACACACACACACACACACACACACGCACACACACTTCGACTGCAGCAGCAGCTTGCTGGCAGGTTCATATTTTACCCACTGTCCAATGAGAGTGATGCAGTAGATCAGGAAGTTACATTTTCCTGTCCGTGTTACTCAAATTAAAAAGAAGCTCGAAAAGAGATAAAATTTACTTTGATTTCTTTACGATCCTACATTTTATTGCTGGTTTTCCAGTGTTTGTTTCCTGTCTTTCTGGCTTTAGATTGTTTAACCTCATCTGCATCTGGTGAATATTTTGTAAAAGTAGCTGTAGTGCAGCTCTGTTTTAAATTTCTCAACAGCTCAATTTTTCCCCTCAGTTTTCTGCTACATTTCTTGGTCTTCATTTTGTTGGTGTTTGTTTTATCTTTTCATTTATATTTAGAACAGCACACAGGTGTGCTTTATTTGCTAATTTTGTAATTTTTAAGGATATTATTTAGAGCACATCTTTGTACTATAATCCACGATCTATACAGCGAGTAACAAAAAGTCGCATTTACCGTCATAGACAAGCACTAATATTTCCAAATTAGTACCACAAACACTTTGATTTTTATTGCAAAAAAATCACAAAAAGTATCACGAAATCCTGGAGGGACTGAAAAGATGTTCAATAATATTATTTAATTTTAAGAATTCATTGATATTTAAACAGTTTAATGGGTTTCATCAACACATTCTGGCACAACCGGCCCTTTAAGAGCATTTATCATCTGGATTTGGCCCAAAACGAAAATGAGTTTGACCCCCGTGGTTTAGGGGTATCAGAGCAAAGAAGGCTGAATACAAATGTCACTTTTCAGATTTTTCTTTGTGGTGTCTCACTTTTTTCTTTCACATCACTTTTATGCACTGATCTGTGCTGGTCTATCTTGGCAAATCCCAATAAAATATGTAGAAGAACAACAACAATGAGGAACATAAAAATTAAATATATTATTGCCCCCTGCTGGTACATCATTGTAATTTCAATATTTGATGGAATTTGTGCATTTTCTCATCTCAAATATGGTAAAATAATGGGAATATTTATCTGAATGAAGCAGTAGTCATTTTGTCTGGACAAAATTAACAACCTAAAGAGTTTTTAATTAATTTTTTTTACCTAAATGTCTTCTGTGAGATGTTTATGTTTCATGTAATAGAATGAAATATTGCTAAGAAGCTGTATTAGATGAGGTCTCGTCATATGTTCCGGTGTCATGACTACACAATGTGCCCTGTAGCATTTCAGTGAAACAGGGTAATTTATATACAAGGAATTGCTGAAGGAAAGACAGCTGTTGCTGGGATACTCGGAGTGGACTTATTCACGTCCCACAGTTTCATCAGCTCCCAGAAAAGTTTCTGGAGATGAAAACATCTTAGGTTATGATCATATTGCATTCAAACCATTAATGACTTTACTTTTGTATGGAAGCTCTATGAATTACAAATTATGCTTTGTCCACTGTAATGCTTAGTCCGCTTTAATCAAACTCTAATTTTGATTAGATTAATTTTGAACTCTTGTTCGCCTAAAAACCTTGATCTCAGTTCGCTTAAAGTGAACTCTGGTGCAGCTCGAATGCATATGTGAACGCCAAGCGGACTGGACACCATTCCAAGAGCAGGAAGTGGACTGTAACGCTGGGCATTCTGGGTAAATACAACCAAAGCAAATGATGCAAAAGTCTAGTGCTAGTGCTAACTGGAGAAATGGCTCATAGTTTTTAGCAAAAGACAAAAGAGAAATCAACTGCTAAAATCTGACACTACTCCAGTTTTGTTTACATGTCGTGAAGAAGGAAGTTGCGCTGAGTGTCTTCTTTAGTGGTTTTAATGTTGTGTCCTTCAGTGGTTTCTGGTGGGACGGGGAAAAGGTTTTGCGATTCTTTTGGTTCGTTTGACAGTAACGAGTGAAAGTGAACCACACCAGCTGAAAATGTAACAAATGTTGAAACTTTGATCCTCAATCGAATCAAGTCTGCCGAACTATCAGGTGTGAAAAGACTCTTAATGGAAGTTTTTCACACACTTTTTTAAACACATTACTTCTGTAAAATTCAGCAGTGGAAATCTGTATCTAGGCTATCAAATTTTGCTGGACAACAAATTGTCCCAGGAGTTATTGCGATAATATTGTTTTGATACAATTTTCAAGTGATATAATTATAATGGCTTAATAATGAGAGAACGTATTCGCAAAGATAAATAAACTTTAAATTCTAATGACCATTTAACACTGGAACTGGAAGACATTTTAAATATCCAAGATAAATAAACCAAAGAGCAGAAAAAGTTAAAAAATGAATAATGAAGTCTCCGTAAACAAAATTAAAAAAATCTTCTGGTTGAGGCCAAAGCCCCAAACTGAAGATTTTTGACGTCCAGGTTCTGTAGAAAGAGACAATAAAGAAAAACGACAAATCATGTAAATGAAATTTGTTGATTTTGTTTTAATTTCTTATGCGACTAATTAATTAATTGCTTACTGTGACAGGGCTGTCTGTGTTATCATTTTAGCGTTGTTAGTTAAACAAAAACTGTAGTTTGTAACTTTTATAACAGCTCAAGTTTGAGAACTGGGCATGACCTGATTTTACTTCATCTAACAGTTATGAAAAAAAAAATCCCTTTCTGGATTTTTATCTTTGTTTTTTATTTCTAGCTGGGCAAAAGCAGCCTTAATAACAGCTGAAAGTTCTACCAGACATTAAATGGCGACAAGAGAATGACTTGCAGTTCATAGACTTAATGTGACTGCCGTCCCTGAACTAAAATGGCTGTGATTGGATGTTTTTCTGTGGCAGTGATGGATGAGCCTCCGCGTCTGAATCGTTTCCTGCTCTGAATGGGAATGGACGAGGCCGAGTTGGTTTCTAAAACATATATGTGATTATGTCACACGCTTGTATCAGCAGTCAGACTGAGGAGTTAATGGCTGGAAAAGGTGAAGAGAAAGTCAGAGTTTCCAGGCTGCTTAATGGGAGATAATAGAGGTCTGATTGTAATGTGCTGCAGGATGGATCTGATGTGGGAAAACTGGGAGGAAGCTGTTGAACGAGATTCTATCTGCTGGGAAAAACCAGCCTGCTCCACCACTGCTCAAGCTTTCTGTTTTCTTTGTTTCTTTCTTGAATGCAAAGCTTGCAATACGGGTATTTGCTTGGAAAAGCCTCTTTTTTTTGTTTCAGTGACATGCAGTTGCAAAGAATATGGGAGTCTTTGTCCATTTTTCCTTCAAATTGTATACATCAGTTGCATTCACAACACTAGCTGTGCTGCTATTGACCATATAATTGCGCAAGTTGGAATTATCAAGATAAATTTGCTTAATGCAAACATGCCAATCTCGACAAAACTCCCTTTGGTTTTTCGCCTGTACTTTGAAAAGCTGCAACAGAAACACATTTTTTCACATCGCATCAGTCATGTCAATTAGTGGAGTTCATTTGCGCAGCACATTTCAGCAGCAAGGCCGTTCCAAGTGTTCACATCATAAAAAACAAAAATAAAAAGTCACCAATTTGAGAAACCATCAACAAACATTACATTTTGTCCAGTGCCATCATCAAAAACATCTGTAGGCATCAAATATGGTGGTCAGGGCTCCATTTATTGAGGTTCCAAGCAGGTTCTAATCTGGTGGGTTTTTAGTTTTGATTTGAAGGAACTCAGGATTCCAGCTGTTTTGCAGTTTTCTTGAAGTTTGGTGCATCGAAGTTGCACCATGTGATCAACAACCAAACATTACTACTGGCAGAAAAAACAAAGAAGATGGCAGGAAGAATGATGGTGCGACATGTTTTTTAACGACTTATCGTGAAAACAAGCTTATTCACCTGGTTTTATTTGCATTCCTTATCTGATGGAAACACCGCAATTGTGAAATTGTGTTTTCTTTTTATAATTAGTGGACTGTTTGTAATGGAAAAGCAGCAACTGTCTTTGAATTAACAAGGGCTTACATACAGTAGCAGCATTCAGACTTTGTTCCAGCAGCTACCATGTAAACCATCTGGCACTGAGAAAGCATGAAGAGGAGTAAAATCAAATGTAAAGTGGGGCACAGAAGATGAAAGGCAGCACATAAAGGTCTTGGTACAATGTCGTCCTTTATCTTATGCAACAGGCAGCTTTAGGAAATTAGATAAATGGTTTTTGTCGGAGAGGGCAAAGCAGAAAAAGGGATTTGTCTTCAAATGCAGCTGAAGCAACAGGCTGCATGTGTGTGTCTAAATGAGTTACTGAAACAGAGACATCCTTGCGTTTGCTCTTGACTGATGAGGGCTGAAAATAGGATTTATGTTAGAAACAGAAGAGGACGCCTGTAAGCCAGTTAAGATGACTGCAGAACCCATTTCACAGTGAGGAAATGAACGTCGGTGTTAGACATTAGTTAAAAGGCTTCACTCTGAGAACACAGATGAAAAGGTATCGGCTTTAATACAGTAGAGAGCATCACTCGTTGTGAAATGTTTAGTTTTGGTTAACTTACTGATTGTCGAACCTTCAGGGATCTGAGTGAGAGTCACACAGTTTCCATCTGTTGCCTTGGAGCGGATCAACCAGGCCATGCAAAGCATAATTTTGTCAGATGTTGACGTTACTTATGGTTATAATGAACAGGAAGTTGAAGTTTGGACCAGAAATCTCAGAAAAATGGAGAGAGGTTTTCAGGAACGTGTTGCTATTGGGAAAGTTGTAATTGATCTGTAAACCTGTTTTGGTCATACTTTGTCCAGAGACGTAGAGAAAGAAATGCAATTCTGACACACGGTGGCGGCGGAAATGACCGATCAGTCGTAAGAAATAAAAGTTCACTACACATTATTCATCTAATGTGTTTCCATCTTCGCTTTAGCGCATTAACTCTTTTTTGAAAAAGCTGAAAACCACCTCAAGATAGCGTAAAATGTCTTGTGAAACTGAGAACCTTATTTCAAACCTTTCCATCAATGTTTTCTATTGCGATACTTTGTGTCAAAAATCTTTTAAAAGTTACAAATATTCACAAGTACACAAGCATAATTCGGAAATAACACCATGCGAGGGACGCCATAACTGGTTCACACCCTAGTTCAGTGCGTCAACTATAAATCTATCCTAATCTGTCTTTGTTGTCAGTGTTACTGGTGTACAAGAAACACTACTTACACTAAACTAATGACTCTTAGCCTGGTACGGTGGGAAGTAAAGCCTGGTGACCCGCCAGGCTTATAATACACCGGAGGAAACCCTGGTTAACGATTGGTTTATGAATTAATATTTAATGCATTAGTTGAACAAGTGCGTTATAAAAAGAAAAAAAAAAACCTCCTGACTACAAGTCACTGGGCCTGCAGCTATGTAAAAAATGCAACTTATAGTTTGGAAATGTAGTTACTTTGTGCAGCGATATTAACCTCACCTGCTGTTTTCAGATACATTTATCTAATATTTGACCACTTGGGGGCACTAATAGTATGTTGGCAGAGCATCCTAGACATTCAGATGAAGACTAGATGATGTTTCACACAATGGATCTCAGCTCCTCATAATTGGACCCAATACATTTTTTTGTTCGTTAGTTTTGCCACCTGTGCCAACATAAGTGACTAAATCAACAACGTGACAGAAGCTGAAGCAACTTCTTTTATCTCAGCTGAATCTTGGACACAACTAGATGTCCCAACAGGACAATGACTCAAAACACAAAATCTAGCCTGTTTGGGACAACGTTAGACTTTGGTAAAAGGAATTATCCTGCCACCATCCCTTCTCCAGAGCTGGAACGGACTGGTGTTTGTCATTTTTGTTAGGTAACCAAGGGCAATTTAGATATTACTGCATGTCGTCAGGTTTTGAATTGGCCTAATCACTGGCAATTAGCAGAGAAGCCACTAAACCAAGCCAAGTTTAAGTTTGCATAAACCATGAGAAAATAAATAAAAAAGAAATCAGGTTCATACTTGAGCAGATGTGGTGTCTCATTAGAAAGAACCATTGGAAAATTTTAGCCCAACAAACTAATGTGTAATTTCGCCATGAAATTAACCTGTAAAGTGTGTTTTAAGCAGCACATAAATCATTTAGCAGCAGCAGAAAGGACAAAAGCTGGCATTAATTTAGGAGGTGTAATCCTTTTCTCTCATTTTAAGGGCAGAAAACAGGATTTGCCTTTGAGTCAGAGGAGAGCTGTCATAAGCCAGTTAGGAGTTTGAAACAGCCTATTTCACACTGAGAAAATGGAGCCACAGTCACAACAGAAAGTAAAGATTAGACAGAAAAACCCTAATTATGTCGGCACAACACTTGATTTAATTTACTCATTGCCTCAGAGATTATTCTCTTTTTCTTTGCAAGCTGACAAGAAGAGACACCAAAGACTAATCTTTAAGCCAGTTAGAGGAATCAAACGTACGATTTCACACTGAGGAAACGAGACTTCTTCAAGACGTTTAGCTTTGATGTGCAGAATAATGTCAGATTTCACACAAGCTGTTCTTCTTGGCTTCTCCTGGCTCTTTTGGGCACTCATTGAAAGTACATGATTTTTTCCCCCCAATATTTAGCCTTTCAGGATCCAGCATTTTTAGGTACACTGTTTTGTCCATTTTAATTAAACCCTAGTTTGTTGTTTTGAAAGTCCAGTTTGTTGGCAGGTGTGAACACGTAATTTAACTCTAATGCGGACCAAAAAAATGAACTGTGGTCCTCCTGAAAACCTACGTCTTTGTTTGGTTGAAGTGGATTTTGGTGCGGTTTGAATGCAGTGTGAACTGGCGACTGCTCCAAAAGCAGGAAGCGGACTACAACGCAGGGCATTCTGGGTAAATACAACCAAAACAAAAAGTGTCTAGCACTAGCAAATCGTTCGTAGTCTTTTGCCAAAGACGTAGAGAAATCCTACAATTGTTAAAATCTCTGTTAAAATTTCTTTACGTTTAGTAAAAAAGGAAGTTGCGCTCAGTGTCTTCTTCAGAGATTTTTGTGTCGTTTCCATCAGTAGTTCTTTGTGCAACGCCCCCCACAGGCGAGGAGGGGAACAAGTTTTTCAAATCTTGTGGTTCGTTTGACACAGTGCAGTGTGAATGTGAACCACACAAGCTAAAAAATGTAACAAATGTTGCATATTTTTTTTATCAGGTGGAGAAACATCCTGAATGTAAACATTTTAGTGAGTTTTGAGCTTTCAGATCTGATCCAGATTATCCTAAATTCAGGCCAATCCAGAAATAAACACTTCCTATAAATGTTGTTTATATGAAACTTGATTGTATGTTCTTGTGTTAAGTTGTCAATCAGAACTTGATGCAGAATTATTTGAGAAGAGGTTTTCAAGGTCACTGTGTTTACAGAAACTCTCTGTTCATTTGGGTTTCTTGGCGGCCATTTTTGTTTAGTTGCTACTTACAGTTGAAGGGATAATGTGCAATGTATAAATTGTGCAATTGGTTGTAATTTGCCTTTTATCTACAGATCCTAATTCTTCAGTAGGCGTATTTTGAACTTTTGTGTGGAATTAAGTAATTTTATTGAATAATCCAGCTCTGCTTATTGCCCTGACCTGGCTCAGATTTTGGATACAGATTGGTAGGTTGAACGGCGTCGTCGTTGGTTATGTTTTACCATTTGAGATCCAGCTCGTGTCACACTAAGAAGTGATTAAAACCCAAATTATACATCTGACCTCAGATTTTCACGGTTTAAAAAAGAAACATCTTGGATTCAAGTGTGTGTGTGAAGGATGTGTTAAAAGGATTTGGAGCACGTTTCATTATTACCGTGGATGAGTTTAATCATAGTTTTCTAGATGGTGTTTTCCACTTGGTTAGCTCTCTGTCGCTCATCTTACAAATTAGACCTTCGCTATAAGGACACGGCTGCTATTGTTACACCCTGATCTGCTCCTCCCAGCTGTTCTTCTGTTTTTCTGTACTGCTTTTGGGTCGTTTTTTTTTTTTTTTTATTAAAATGCTTGTTTACTAAATTTACGCAAAGAAATCTGTAATCGATACAGAATTTGCTTTGGAAAATAAGTGGACCTCTGTGGACAAATTATTCACGGCTGCCAGTTGGACTGGATCGAGAGCATCAATGCCACATATTCTCAGTTAGATTTAGGTCTGGACTTTAACTAGGACATTCTCACACATGAATAGTCATTGATCTTAGCCTTTGTGCTCTCTGTCTGCTGGAAATGAAGCTGACAGTCAGATAAACAAACTTTAAGCATGTTTAAGGTGTGTGGAAACATGGAGGTCAGCACATTTATTTATTTTTTTGGTAATCGTGGAGGGTTAATATATGACCGTGTATCAAAGACGCGCTAAAAATGTTTTAAAAAAGTGAATTACGGAAAGAAATTCCTACAATTACAAGAATAAAGTAATAATATTGCAAGAATAAAGCCATATGAAAATAAAATCGTAATATTTATTCTCGTATAATAAAATTTTTTTCTTATTATTTTGGCTTTACTTTCGTACGACTTTGTTTTTTATAAAATTATGACTATTGTAATCTTATAATCTTACTCTTGTAATTTTATGACTGTCCTCATTATTCTGACTTTTTTCTAGTACAACTTTGTTCTTGTAATATTATGACTCTCTCCTCTTAATTTTATGACTCTTATTTTTTATTATTTTTGCTAGTATGGCCCTTTGACTCTGTCATATTGTTATCTTCTGAATTAAAGACGAATTTCATGGGGAATTGTTTCAAAATGTCAATGTTTTGCTTTCTAAACAGTTCACGACTTGTATTTTAAATCTCTCAAAATCCAAAGAAAATAACCAATAAGTTAATTAAATCATGTTTTTGTTTCTCTAATCCTCGCGCGTCGCTGTTCGCCCCGTCCTCATCTTTCGCTGCTGTGCCTGTCTTGTGTTTCCACTGCCACAGTCTGTTCCTATCACTCACTTCATTACATCTCTCTGTCCGTGGATATTTTTATCTCCGTCAGTCCGGGCAGCCGCTTTACATCGAAGGAATTTCCCCTGGTCGTTCCCTCCTCCATTTATCCATGTCTAATCTTTCACACACACTTTCCAGGACTTTGATGGTCAGACTGGATGACACCAGGAAAAGCAGATTGTGGAATATCTGCGCTGTGCTAACTGGCTCCTCTGAGTTCATACGGTGGATTGAATCCTTAAAAATGTTTCAGTTTTAATGAGATGTTTTCAAGGTTTGGAAAGGTCTGGATTTCTGCTTCAAGGCCTTGAACGTGTTTGATATCGATAGTGCAATCTGACGTTTGATTAAAAGCCTGAATTTGGAGAACGTTATTTACAATTGAAACCAGATATTTTCATACACATAATGAAAATACATTATTTTCTCTCTGTCTAAAGTTAATAAAGACTATAATGTTATTGTTTTAGGTCGGTTAGAATTACCAAAATTATTTCTATTTGGAAAAAAAACAGAAAACTTTACAAGAGCAGTTTTTAGAGACCTTTTTGTAAATTAATTTTAATTTTGTAAAGGCATTTAATTTAAGCAGGAAGATCACTTACCTTACAGGTTGTTTGGATTGTTTCAATGTAATTAATATATATTACTCCTAATGGCGTATTGATTTATTGATCTGTATAACTGAAAAAAAGGTTGGCTTATATTTCATACGTTAAACGATGTTATTGAAATGGGGGGATTTTCTTGTTAAGTTGGTGTTTTGTTCTCAAACCATTTAGGCGTATGGGGTGTGTGAGACAGCAACACGTTGCTTTATTTATTTTATCTTTGCTGTAAAATGTGGAATAACTATCACAAGATGTTAGCAGTGGTCAAAAAGCAGCTTTAAAATCTTTTATGTGATTTTTTTCTCACACGTCGCTGTTCAGCTTCTCGTCGTAACTTTGTGCTTTAGATGCGTCTACTGATGTTTTCCTGTTTAGGCTGAAATCACAAAGACTACAGTGACAAACAGGAAGAGGGAGCTGTTCAGCCACATCAGCGGCGACAGTCACAATGCTTTAGTGACCAAATGTGCACTGTTGTTGTTTTGGCTTCCTGAAAAAGAGAATGTTATTTATTGAGTTTTGTTTCCAATGTAAATTCATTTTAAATAACTTTAAATGCATAGAAATACAGCTTGGTTCCTTGAACACCTGGGCAATCAATCAAAGAACAGAAAACTTTAGAGACTTTTAAATTAAACTTGGCTTAGATAAAAAGTAAAACAAGCAAACATGAGTCTCTAAACAACGTGCAGTTCATCATATGTGAAAACAGCACAAAAACAAAAAGTCATGTATGTAAATGAGTTTATGCTTTTCTTCTTTAAACAAGGGGATATTTTAATGTTCAGCTTCTAATTTTTTAAAATGTAAATGTAGTGTACAGTACATACATATCAAGACATTAAAACATTTAGAACTAAGTTGATGTTTTCCTTCTTGCATAATTGGAAAAGTGATATAAACAAGAAATGTTTAGATTTTTACGGCAAATAGTGAGAAATTTAAAGTTTCGAAGCCATCTTTGTACCATTTCTCAAACCAGAACCATCATTAAAGAAATAATTGAGAGTCTTTTGTTTTGAATCAATTTATAAGCTTGTTAGCTGCCTTGCTAGCTCCCTTGCGAGCTGCCTTGCTAGCTCCCTTGCTAGCTCCCTTGCTAGCTCCCTTGCTAGCTGCCTTGCTAGCTCGTTAGCTCACGCAGGTAGCTGACTTGGTCTTTTGTTCATGCAGCTGTGGTTTCAGCTGGAACCTGGTTGGTTTTGGTTCAGTTTGTCTTTTTCTTGGGTCGTAGTAACAAAAAGTAAAACAAAGACTAGCAGGTATTTAACAGTAAATTTAAATGTAATGAAAATTTAGCTTTAGCAAAGTTTGAGTTTTTTATGTGTGACAAAAATTAACTAAACAGTTCAAAAAACTATGTTTACATGGTTTTACAAACAAGTAGATACTATCCTTCTTAATATAGCTTTTCCATTTGTATGTATAGTTTTTATTGTATTATTTGTTGCTATGAAATTGTATGTGCGTAGTTTGTTTTAATGGAAAATAGCATTTTTGCTAAATCCGGTATATTTGCAACAACATTGTACGTTTATTAATATACACTGTCCCACTTAAATGAAATCAATAAACACTAAAATTCTGCCAGATGTGTCTGACTCTGTTATCCAGTATTTTCTTAAAAGCCTCCAATTTGACAATGTCATGAAGTTACATTTTTTAAAAATATGACAGTAAATAAGCCAATGCAGAACCGTTTAACCGTTTTTAATTCCTGTCAGGACAGAAAATATCTATCACTTTTGGTGTAAAACTTTCTCAAAAACCACATCAGGTCAAACTACTTAAGCAAAATCACCTCGGTGTGCATTCATCAAGCATCTCTGATAATGCGCTTAGAAAACAACAGGGGCCCTTCAGAGTTGTGACAGCTGATCAGTAACTCTGCTGGATATTTGATTAAAATCAAGCGAAGGAATGGGCTTCCGAGGAAGGATTACGATGAAAGTTTTTAGCTTGGTTCAGCACTGTGTCACTTCCAGCCATGTGTGTGATCATTAAAGATGCAAAGTGTGTGTGCATCTTCGCCTTTTAGCCAGCATCTTAATGACGCCCCCGCTGAATAAGCAGAAACGGAGTGAGGATGATGATGGAAGAAGGAGAGCTGGACAGGGTGAGAGGAGAAGATTTTTTTTTTTTTTTTTGTGAATCAAATGGGGAAAAAGCCCAAAAAACGATTAAAAATGATATTATACAGAAAAGAAGTTCATCGTTTTCATCTCATTGTGTTTTTCTGCATGCGCAGCTGCACACTTGCTTCCTGTATTTGTGCGTGTTCATAAGCGCGTGCGTGTGCGTGGGGGCGTGTGTGTGTGTGTGTGTGTAAACAATAGAGTTGATTAGGCGTTGCGTGGAAGTGACAGCGCTGAGGGGAGATGATTAATGATTCTCTGTTTAATGTGATTAGTCCATTAATACCTCCTGTGATGGCTGAGACTGGCTAACACTGGGGAAAGGTCAGCACACACACACCCATACCCCCACGCACACACACACCTACACCCCCCCGCACACACACACCCATACCCCCACGCACACACACACGGTGGATCATTAAGGAGGTCAAAGAAAGGAGATCTGCCTTAGTTTGCTGTTAAAGACCCAGTCCTATTTTTAGTCTGTTGTTTCTTTATTAGAACTAGTTTCACACTAACTCAGATGTCAGATGGACATGTTTTTCATTTAGCACGAAGAAAATGAGGACATCATTTATAAAGTTGAATATTTGTTTTAAAAATCTTGACAGGAAAAAGCAGAAATTAATTAATTTTAAATTAACTACTACATTTTAAAACTAAATGGATACTTTTATCAGAGTTCTACCAGCTCATTTTAGCTTGGGAACATAACACAAATACCCTCGTATTTTACATAGATGGTTTCCAGTGTTATTAGACAGAGATAACAAAAAATAATCCTTGTTTTCAGATGTATTTGTGTAAAACAGTGACAGTTGATATTTGTTTGTAGATATGCCAGATTACAGCTAGTTTACATCTGCTTTTCCCTCGATGGTTTGATGTTAACATACATGCAAAATAAACTAGGAAAAGACTAAAATCCCTCTGAAAATAATGAACATAAATTATATATTTAGCAATAAACAGGAAAAATATTTATAAGTTTTTAATTGACATAAAATTCACATAGATACCGACAACAACCTAAGAAATCCACAAATACAAAGTAAATTTGTCCAAAACTTAAGCCATGGGGTAACAAAATGGATTGAAACAGGAAATATTGATAAAGTTTGTACTGTAAGGATGTGTAAAAATCATAGGAAACCCAAGAAACCAGATCAAATCTGTCACTATTTAGAAAGCATTCCCGCTGCTACGTGCAAATTTTATTTGGTTTAATGTTTTTACAAAACATTTTCTCATTTCCAAGGGATTGGTATGATTAGTAAATGCAAAAACTCTTTGAAAAAGTTAATGTAAAACATTTTAATTACAATTACTACATTTATATTTCTGAACTTCTGAGCCATGAGCCTGAAGTGAACAAAACATCACTTCTCCATATGTTTACCAAGAAAGAAAATTGCTGTTAAGACATTTTTTGCTTTATTCTGTTTGATATAAAAGCCCTAATTCACTGGGGATTATTTAACCGTGTTTTTCCATGTTTTACTACATTTTTGCATTAAGAATGCAAAGTTTTCCACCTCCGTTTGCGCTGCGTCTTCACCGTTTGCTGCGGTGTGACTTTCATTTCCAGTGTGAAAGTAAAACTGAAACGCCCTCAAAGATCTAATGTTTGAAAAGAAAACTCTGCGGCGGAGCCAGTCATTTTTCCATGGAGAATAATCTGTTTTCCACTAAATAAAACGCCGACCAGCAGAAAAATGACGTTTGATTTGTAGGTTTTCGGTGCATTTTTAAGTGAATCTTTGCACCTGGGTGAAGATCTGGATCTGAATGTTTCCTTCCAGTTTTAACTTTAAATGCTTTTGCTGCTAATCTAATCAGCTATTAAAACTGATCAATAATCAACACTTTAATTGATATTTTTGATACATTCCAAGTATATGTAGGCGTGTATGCGTGTGTGTGAGTGTTAATCCAACCAATTTTGTTAATATGTTGTTCTCATACTCTATTAGCTGCTGTTGACAGCTGATGATTGATCTTCTCATCAGTTTTCCCTTCAACACCCTGCAGTGACTATTTGTGTATGCGTGAGTGAAAGTGAGAAATCCGCAAGTGTTTGTGTGTCCTTAAACCTCACTTCACTTTTCATTCCACAGAGAAACGTTCGCATTCTTGCTGTTAAAGACTTGCATTTATGAAAATGTGATTTAAAAGACATAAAGTTGGGTTTTGTCATGCACATTTTTGAACTTATTTAGGTTGGAATATCATTTTTGCTCCAGAACAGGGAGCTTCTTTACAAGGTTCTTCAGAATGAAGGCCTATGAAATTGCGCAAATTGAAGTGAGAAAAAGAAAATTGCTTAAAGGAAAGAAAAACTCAAAGCTTTTGCACTAAGCTGAGGTGGTTTGTCGGCTGTATTTTGCAAAATTGCAACAAGAACACTTTTTTCCACATCATTTAGCTACTTAATCAACAGCAGAACGTTACCACTGGTGGAAACGACAAAGAAGACAACCGGAAGTAGTAGAATGATGATGGTTTTTATTTTTCATACAATGTTTAGCTGGCTCCTCCGGAGCTCTCACAGCATTACTCAGTTCATAAAAGTTGTAATGTGTTGAATCTCAAGCTCTTCTGTAAAACTACAATTTAGTCCCCAAAATACTGACACCTCCTCTGATTGGCTAATAGATGAGCGCTGGCGCCATGGCTGAATTATGGACAAATAACTGTTTGCTGTGGTCACTGCCATGATTTCCAATGACTTATTGCATCAATAATTTTATTCACATATGATTTTTTATTTAATTTCTTATTTAATTTAAACACCGCATTGGTAAAATTGTGTTTTTGCAACATTTATAGACAAAGATTTGAGTACGTTTGTGACGGAAACACAGCTAGTGGTATTTAAGAAATACAAGTCAAGCTAGCTAGAATAAAATGAGCTTGAAAACAGCTCTGTTTCCAGTTTTGCATTAATTTAGTTATGACAACCAAAATAACATGTAAGTCTAACAGAAGAGTAACCATTCCTCTGCATACAGACAGGAAGTGGATCGACTGGTCCACTGGTGCAGTTCAGTTCAGTGTCGCCTCCGGTTCTTGGGAACCACCGAACCTGAGATGGGCCTCACTCATAGACACTCCCAGCCTCTTGTTCTATGTTCACTTTGTTAAAGTTTAAAACGATTGGCTGTGTTTTACCCAATGGCTAACGTTTGGTCATGACACTATGAAGCTTACCGGAAATTGAGAGCCCCTTCCTGCAGCCTTCCTGCACATTTCCACTTGATTCTCATCTCACTTCAAGTCACAGTCTGGCCTTTCCCTCATTTACTTGGATTCCCGTCTGTAGAATTTGAACCGGGCCAATCAGCGAACAGAAGGAGACGTTGTGAGCGATGACGTCGTCTGCAGTTTTAGAAATGGCAGCAGAGAAAATGAACAAAGCTGTTCAGTCCGTGTTAGCGGCGCTTACAAATATTGAATTAACATTAACAGTTGCCTCGTTTGGCTCTGCTCTTCTGTCTTTGCAGTGGAGGATGGTAAGCCACTTGCTGCATTCTTGGTGGTTGTGCAGAAGGCTCCACTTCTGCTTTTCAAAGATGTACAGTTGTATAATTGCATATCTGTTTGCAGCCATTTTAGTTGAGGCCAACAACAGCTTATCTGGATTTAAACTAGCTCCTGAAAAGAGCTCAAAATGGACTAAAACCAAAAGAGTGATTTTGTGCAGAAACTGTAACGAGCATGTTTTGTATAGGCCGCAATCCCAGCCTGTTCAAGGAACCATAGTGGGTCACCTCTAAAGCCTGTCCTGTCTGCAGACTTTGTGATTCGTGCTGATAAAACGACTCAGAAATCTCACCTGCTGCAGGTGTGACCTTCCAGGCCGCCATGTTTTATCGCGCTCACCTTCAGCAAGGCCTTGCAGGGCCTTGGGAAAGCCTTGGCAGCCTAACACAGCCAATAACTCACAGCGGCTCTCCAACAGCACTGTTAAGACTCAATTATTTTCCGCATCGGTTACGTCCCCGGCAGCGCTGGAGGAAACCTCAGAGTTGCTGCCATACGAGCCCAACTTTCAGCGGCTTAGAGAAAACCGCCTCTTCAAAGCTGATCAGTCCCAACTTCCTGTCTTCTTAGAAATTAAAGCCGAAACACTTTCAAGTTGGTAACCGGCTAACGAAGTTTTACGGCTAACGAAGCTGTTATCTATATGAGAAAAGTTAAGCTATACGTTGAAATGCATATCTGAGGAGATCACAATTTCAAAGAGTCACTGTTGCTTATCCAATCACACAGCAGTCAGCCACTCTCTCCCTCATTTCTGCTCCTTTTTTCCACTTTATCTCCACCTCTCACACTTTCCCCGGATCCCACTCCCCTCCTCCGTTCCTTTCTCTGAATCAGGTCCACGATTTGCTATCATTGCCCCTAAAATCTGCTTTATCTCACTTAAAGAGTGTTGATCCCTTTTCGCTCCAGAAACCACGGCGTCAAGCTTGGCGAGACACACACACACTCACACACACATTTTAATTAATACATAGATTTCAGCAGCGATGCCTGCTTGGCGAAGTGATATACACCCCCGCTAGTTAAAAGTCTTTTTTTATTGCTTAATCAATGTTGAAATTAATATGATTTAACTCCCGACCTCTGTTCACACACGCACACACACCCCCACACACACATGCATGCATGTCTGCTGGGTTATTAATTATAACACTAATTAACCTACAGTAATGATTTGGCCCCTGTGTTTGTGTGTGTTAGCGCACGTGTCTTGGAAAGAGACGGAGAAATTACGTGTGGGCATTAAAAAAGTGTGTGTGTGTGTGTGTTCATGTAAATATATGTTAATTTGATTCCCAGATATGATGGATTATAGCAGCTTACGATAAAGACAGAGAAACTTCTCTTCAAAGCGCGCCGCGTTCGGTTCCTTAATTCCGTTTGGCACTCGGATCAATATCGTTTTCCGAGGCAAATCTGAAATCCGAGCCTTCGTCCAGATGCTTTCCTTCTTCCTCTGCCATTTCCCTGTCCCCCATTGAGTTTTTATTAATTTAATTATTGTAGTTTTGAGGAAATGAAAACAGCAGCACCCTCCTGGGGGCCCGGAGTGACCCCCACCTGATCCCAGTAAACAGGCTTTGGTTTTGATTTATTCCACAGAAGGGAGTCGTCTTTTTTTTTTTGTTTGTTTGTTGTGCCAGTGTTCCCAGTTTGGTATCAACTGTTTTGCCGCGCTTCTAAAGAACTTCTGAGACAAGGTTGGACGCTGCAACCAAGGGCAATTTCTTTAAACAGACGTTTGTGTTCTTTGGAAAACTTTCTGCTGCTTCGCTCCTGTTGGAAAACGTAAGTGGATTTGAATGTTTTGGAAAAGTATTTGCACCCTTACAGATTTCTTCTGTTTTTTGAAACTTTTTTCAGGGTCCGTGCAGGTGCTTGAAATCCTTGAAAATGTTTGAAATTTAAGGTTTGGAAAGTGACTGGAAGTGCCTGATATTCAAACTGCACAGTTTTGCAGTAAAATGCAAAAAGCCTGAATTTAGAAAATATTATTTACAGCTCAAACCTAATGAAAAAACAAAGTAAACTTTTTTTCTCAATGTCTCCAGTTAAATTAGACGATAATTTTCTTGTTTTAGGTCAGTTAGAATGGCCAAAATTATTAATATGTGCTAAATCCCAGAAAATGCAGTAAGAAATTGGTAAATCCAGGCTAGAGCTACTAAATAATGTCCATTAATATTGGAAATTGTGACGAAGTCAGAGGTTTACCTAAACCCCAAATCAACTTTTTTTCCGCAGACAAACTCTATAAATGGTTTTTTTAAGGATGCTATCTATATGTTTCTGTGAAAATCGTGAACTATTTTGCATATATTATCTATTTAAGGAAAAGTGGAAATGGTTTCAGTGGCGCCCTCTTTGGGTTGAACGGTAGCTACTGCAGGCCACGCCCCTTAGTGTCTCCTGGCCCCGCCCTGTTTGGTGGATTTTTTTTATAAATTTGTCTGGGGGTGAAGTTATGTCACCCTGAACCATTGGGTCACTGGTTCAAGCCGCCATTTTGTCCCAGTCACTTTGATGGGTTTCTGGGCTTCCCCCTCTTTTGTCTTTGGAGTCGCCTGACTTCATAAAGTGCTAAGTACAGATCATTTATCACTAATTTAAACCAAAGCTAGGGTAAGTTTAGGTGGATGACTGATTGACCATAGTCCACTTGAAACACTCTTTATCTCTTTCCCATATTCTTTATGTCCAATTTATGAAATATAGAGAAACAACGGTGCTTCACAACTACCTATAGTGCATAACAAAGCGGCAGCAGCGTCTAAACTGGCACATCCACAGCATAAAAAGCAGCAGGTGTTGAGCCAAAATGCGAATAAATCAAGACCCAAAGACACAAAACGCTTCCCACACAGCAGGGCTCCAGTTGTGGAGTCTTTGTTGCGGTTTTAAGCAAAAAAAAACCTCAAGAGGAGCCAGAAGCAGGAAAACCTCTTTGTTTCCAGACAAAGTTCAATAAATACATAAAGGAAAATGGCCATTCTGCTACAGTTTTTCTATGCTTTATGTTGTTTAAATAGATGTATTTTATTGTGCAGATATTTACGATCAAATATTGAATAGAAACTTTATTTGAACTATTAGCAATGTTTGAAAACATGCTTTTACCGTAGATCTCCAACTCTGATTGGAAATCTGTTTTACCTCAACCTCACTTCTGGAGCCACTGCTACACATTATAGTAAAAGGTTTTAACGACTAATTCTGACCATTAATTGGTTGTAAAACAAAAAATCACATTCTGCAGATTTTTCATTTAACCACTTAAGCCTTTCTCTGCACAAAACTAGAAAGACATTAAAAGACACAAGCAAATAATTTATGTTTTTATTTTATTTTAGAGAGAAAATAGAAATGTGTAATGCCTAAAATGCAATAACATAACATTCCTTGAATGTTTTGCCTGGTCATTTGTAACACAGGATGCAAAATACTATTAAGGTGTTGATTAGTTTTTGGATTAATAAATAGATTGCAAAAGATGCCTAATATATTTTTAGCAGAATTTGAACCAGGTGAAGTTAAAAATGCAACTTGAGTCAATTAATCGATTATTCAACGATCGATTAATCGCGAGTAATTCGATTAATTGTCTCAGCTCTAATCTCTAAGCTTTGAGCGCTTAAAACAGACGTCCTGATTGTGTTTGTGTAGATAATCTTGACCACTTTTTTCTTCCTGTACTTCCACTACATCTTCTGTCTTCACTTTATTGTTTTTCTTTCATTTTTTGTAAATAAGATATTCTCACCTTCTCTCTCTTTTTGCTTGTGCTTCCCTTGCAAATGCACACATACATGCTCTCTAGCAGTGGTGCAGCATGACAGCCAGGCTGACAATAGGTGGCTGTCACAGTGATTGATGGCACTGATTATGTGTTAATAATTAAATAAGCAGTAAAGAAAAATGCTTTCAAGTACCTCCTGTTTTGATACACTGTTTATTATCTGTTTAAAGAAAAGTGGTAAATATCTGTAAATTCTTGTAAAACTTTTGTAATGTACAAAAACCATGTCACAGCCTTTAGTTTTTATCACTCTGGGGTCGTAACATTAATGGATTCCTAACAAAAATGGGGATTTGAGGCATTGTGACAGATAAAATCCTATTTTAAAACAATCTGGATGACTAATGTAACAACTGGTTTATCTTTGGCACAGAGTCCCAGGCCTCTACGGAGAAGACGTCATTCATGGTTCCTGCAAGAGTTCAAGACCGGCACATGTTTATGCTTAACTGATAAAAATCCAGAGCGGCCGGTGGGATTATGGGCAGTCGGGCGATTCTGCTAGAAACCTGCAGAAAGATCTGCTACAAAAGTAAGTTCTTGTTGAATTAAGCAGGCACTTTTTAGGCATTAACCAATTTTTTACCACAAATATTCTGATAAAAATATTAGCATTATCCATAGAAGCTGTTTTTAAAGACACTCCAACTTAAATACAACCAAAACAAACATGCTAAGCTAGCGCTAGCGGGAAAAATGGCTCCTGGTCTTTTGCCAAAGACAAAAGAGAAATCATACAACCGTTAAAATCTGACACCACTACATTTTTGTTTGCATTACTTGAAGAAGGAAGTTGCACTCATGTCTTCTAATGTTTTTGTGTCGTTTCCATCAATGGTCCGTAGTGCAGCGCCTCTACAGGTGAGGAGGGGAGCAGGTTTTTTTCAAAGGGTTTGTTTTCGTGTGAAAACGAGCTGCAACAAGCAAAAAAAAGGTAACAAATTTTGCAATTTTGGTCCCCAATCAAACCAAAACACCCTTAAAGAGTTTGTACTTCCTTAGTGTCAAAACAAAGGTTTATTCTTTAGAAGAATTTCACATTTAGCTTCACTGCTACATTTCTTGAAATGTATGCTAAAGGCCTTTTCATGCTCCTTTTTCGATGTGCGTAAATACGACCGCCCCCTTTCTGACATTGCCAATCTCCCCCAGACGTGTCAAACTCAAGGTGGTTTTGCTAAGCTTATTACCTTTGGAAATACATGATGTCACACTGAAATATGCACTAAATAAACGCAGAAGACGGACAGAATGTCACCATCCATATGCGAGTTATGTAATGTTGAGGATAAATAGGCCCTCTGGGTGTCCCAGTTGCTATTTTTGTAATTATAGTTGGTTGACAACAGTTAGGGCTAACTTACTTTTCAAACTGAGGTTTCTCAGGGGATTGGGGAAAAGGCGAACTGACACAAAACACCTGCTGAGTCATGATAGGAAATATTAAAACACAAAAACATAAAGATGAGGTGCAATTACATCATGCTACATTTGCTTTATGTCATGATGACTCTGGTTCCCTGGCAGGCAGTCGGAGCTGCTGCATCAACAGTTTATCTGTGCTGGAGCAGGTTTTTCAGGACTGAAAGTAAATGCCTGGTCTAAGTAGGCTTTGGTATTTTAATTAGCGTACTAAAATAGTATGGAGAGCCATCAGCTATCAGTCATGTCTTACTCTGAAAGAATCTATTTTTATGATGAACTGAGCACCTCTCCCCATCCTGCTCTCTTTACTCTGCATTAATATACTTTCTGTTGTTCTTGTTATAAACTGTACGGGTTTTTTTGTCTCTTTTAAGCTTCTTGCCTTGGCAGCTGTTAGCTTCCTGCGAGCTTCGTTTCCATTACAAGTGTGCGTAAAACTTTGACCATATTCAGTTAGTGCAAAAAAATATATAAAATAAATAATTTTGTTGTTCCTGTTAAATAAGAAACACAATAAAATAAGTTTGTTCATGCAACAAGTCATTAAAAAACATCCTCTTCCCACTTCCTGTCGTCTTGCTCATCGTTTCCGCCGGTAGTAACGTCCGGTTGTTGATCACATGACTCGTGTGATGCGAATTAGGTGTTTCGATTTAGTGAAATAAACCGTTTTAGATGCAGCTGAAAATCCACCTCATATTAGCACAAAAGCCTTTTCATAAGTCCAATTTACGCAGTTATTGTCCGCTCTGTCTGGTTCTGTTGGTCTCTTTCTCATAAAATCCAGTAATAGTTTTAGAGAATTTGAAAATGAATCATATCAATATAATCAGTTCACTTCTTTCTTTGCCTGCCGTCGTGTTCGTCACCATGACTCGTGATGTGGAAAAAGTGTTTCGCAGTTTTGTAAAATACGCTAATTTTGATACAGTCAAAAAAAGAAAAATAAAATACCTCAACAAAAAGTTTTATCAAACATCATTTTGTTTTGTTTTTTCAAAATCGGTGTTTCTGTAGAGCCCTGAAAACATGTTAGGAACGTGAAAGTGTTAAATTAATAGGTATAATTATCTTATTGGGCAAGAATTTATTTGATTTAGTATTTAGTTAGAACAATTCATTTGGTTTATGGCTAAATATGTGTTAAAACTACTTTATTTTGTATTTCATAGAGTTCTGTCATGATAATACCCCTTTAAGAACGACACAGTGCATGATGGGAGTTCATGACCTGTGAATATATACGGAAAGAGAGAAAACTGTACACGCTGTATGCTCGAACCGTGGATTTTGTTTAATAAAGTTGCACAAAAGCAAAAATCTGTATGAGTTTTTTAGTTCTCTCTAAGGGTGCAACATTTCCATGAAGCAACTTTATTTTAACAAGTCCAACTTGTGCAGCTATATGGCCAAGAAAACAGCTGTTAGAGATTATAAAAGTCCGACATGTCAGTATAATCAATTCACCTCTGTCCAGTTTTGCTTAACTTTGATGCACCCAGCAGGATGGACCCAACTTTCAAGTGTTTGCTCAAGAAAAAAAAAAAAAAAAGAAGAAAAAGTTGAAAAGTTTTTGGGAGGAGAAAAGAAAAAGGTGGAAACAGTGAAAGGAGTATTTTAGTATAAACAGAAAGCAGGACACAACAGTAACCGACGGCAACCATCATCAATCAGAGTTTGAAGACATCGCTGCTGGCAAAGACGACAGGAACAGAGAGAGCAGGGAGCATCGGGATGAAGGGATGGGAATGCTGGAAGAATATGAGCTGAATATAAATACTGAGGATTGCTGGGATAAAGGGGCAACGGAGGAGTGGAAGGAGAGAGGGAAACAAAAAGTTCTGTTTTTGGCCTCTTTAACTGTGTTATAAAAGGAATTAGGACAATGACTGGTCACCTTGAGACCTGCACTGTGACTCCGATTCTCTCTTTTTTTCCGACTTTCTCTTTTTCTGTAAAGCCAAAAAGTAGCACAACCGGAATAAACCAAGCTGGAATGAAAAGCAGGAGCAGCTGGTTTCTCTGGATCGAAACCAGGAGCCCACCTAGTAAAACGCCACAGAAATATTCCTCATGTACCTAAACCCCAGCACATTTTGAGTTCAGGTAGAAAGTAAACATGAAGAGGAGCAACATTTCAGCAGAAACCCGCAGTACTATTTAAAACCGAGCGGGTCTAGTCGCCTGTGCATACCGGTTTGATTTCTGGACAAAACAAGAACGGTTCGCTAAGCCCAGTATCGAAGTTTTCAAAGTCATGAAGAGTTCTCTCTTTTATTTCACCCTGGTGGTTCACCCTGAACACAAAACTGGACACAACTGGACAACTTTAAATATGAACGTTCACTCCTGGCAGTAAAATCTGAAATACGCGGCGAACGATTAGATCCGTTACCCATTCTGTGTACAAACATGTAGCTTGTATTTTCTGGTAGAAAAAAGAACAGTTCCTTTGACTTTCAGACCAAAACAAACACATGTGTCGAGCCGGAGAAAAGGTTTTTGGTCTTTTGCCAAAAACAAAAGAAGAAGCGTCTTCTTCGGAGGCTGTCCTGTCATTTCTGTCAGCGGTTCTTGGTGCCATGCCGCCAGTAGCTCGGAGACGCTACTATCTACCTCTGAACAGGTTTTCCGAAGGGTTTGCTTTGCTTGACACAACGGAGTGTGAAAGCAAACCGCAGCAGCTGAAAACATAATAAATGTTGCAATTTTGGTCCTCAGTTGAGCCGAGTCTACCGGACTGTCGGGTGCGAAAACAGCCTGAAAGTCAAATCTTCTTGAGCAAGTTCAAACGAGGTACCAGATCCACTGTCTCCTTTTGGTTCTGTGCTTCTGAGCTCATACCAAGGGTAAGTACAACGCCTACTCAGGTCCGACTCAGGACGTTGCCATGAAATTGCTTCGTAGTTCCAACCAAAGCAGACCCAGGGTCGTCTTGGTCTGACAGTCAGACAGGGAGTCGCTGAAACATGCAGGATCAACTGCGCTACATCGGCAGGTTTTCTTCCGAATGGCTTGAAAACCAAAGTGAAGGTTCGGTTTTGGGTGGGTGAGGCGTCCTGCGGCTTCCTGCGGATCCGATCGGCGTTTCTGACTCTTGATTTGGTGCAACGTATTTTTCTGGGTCACGTATTTTCCGCTGTACTTTCAGACTATCGTTTGATATTTACTAAAAGATTTATTTATCCCCAAATATTTATTCACTCGTGAAAATAAATTTTACCTCTAATAATTTAGCATAATATCTGTTTATGTTTATTCATGAATTGTGCAACGTTTTAAACAATCAAACAGCTGCTTGTATACCAACCACTCAAGAGAGAAAATAGAGTTAAATAGTAAACTATGTGTTAGGTTTGAACACTTGTTACTGAAGAAGCTGCAGACCGTCCTGCAGCTGTTTTCTGGACCATTTTATCGTGGAGAGCAGCAGGTTATGTGAAGTTAAATGATGCGAACACCCAAAACGATGCTTCCTCCGTTCCTTCAGAGGTCAACCTGGATGCAGTGGATACAGTTTTTAAAAGCAAGGCTCATCAAATTTAGACAGTAAAACAGCTGAAGACTGATTCACGACGTCTACGTGATTAAATGTACTTATTTTACTAAAATGTGTGCAGATGACTAAATATGAGATAGAGATCTCCCCAGTTTCTGAATGGCACCCTGATTTTTTTCCCCCCCTTACGTCTGTTATCTGTCTTATTTCCCTCATTCATTTCTCTCTGTCTCTCTCTTCTCCATCCTCCTCCTAAACTCTGTTCTTTCTGGATGAGCAGCTTTTATGAGCCGAGTGATAAAGAGAAGGGGAATGAAGGGCAGAGAGAGAAGGAGAGGTGGAGGACAGACGAGGACGGAGATAAAAAAAAAAAAAAAAGAGGAATAAGTTAAAGAGAGAGATGAGGAACAGACTGAACTCAAAACAGTGTTTGGTTCTGGCTTTATTACGCCAGATTGGAAATTACCCAACATTTTTTTTTATGCTATAAAATGTCTCTGTCTCAAGGTTCATGTCTGAGTTGAAACTTTGAGGCTCGTTTGTGAAAGAGACGACAGGACATAATCAAGACGGCGTCTGTAATGTCACTAAATAAAAGCTTTACAGTTTCTATACTTAATTAAAACCTTTTCAGACTCTTTATGCCTTTGTCATTTCAAAGCACACGTCACAGAGGTCTTTAGCTGAACTTCTGTATTAGAAGATCAGTATAAAATCTGCATTCTTACTAATGAACCGATGCTAAATAACTGTTTCTAATAAAAGTCAGTCGCTTGTAAAGTCACTGTTGTGAAACTTAAACAGAATTCTGGTCTAACTTGAATAATATTGGTAGATTGGAGGTTTGTTCAACTTTAGGTATTTATCTTACATTTGTTGATGCTTCGAACTTGGCAGAAAATATTAGAAGTTATTGTGGCCAGTAGAGGGAAGTCAGTAAATGACACGGTACGTTTAGTTTGTGCTCTGAAACTCCAGGCTAGAAACTTGAAGAGGAAACACAAGATGGCTGCCATTTGTGCGAAACGCAGTGGATTTTTCCATAATAATATTTTTAAAACGTTGTATCCTAGTAAACCAATGGTTCTGTGGAACATCTAAGAAATTATGTATTAAGTTTCAGCGTTTTATGTGGGTGGATGACGCTGGAGGCCTGGAGGCTGCGTCCTTGGAAGTTCACATTTGAAGGTCGATTACGTCACAGCGATGTGGCGAAGACTGCCCACATTCATAGGTTCCCACAAATTTATCTTTCTGTGCTTCACCGCCGTATCCCAAGATTCATTGGGGGCCAAACAAGAGATTAATTATGCTGAAGGAAGCAGGAAATGGAGTGGAAGTGGAATATAGTTTTAAACACATTGAAATCTGGTGGTATGAAACTAATAGTTTAAGACTGCAGTTTTTTAAACTTTTATATATAAAAACAATGTGTTTTACATATTTGTCACTATGTCCTGACAGTATGATACATGCGACGTGTTTGTGGCTATTGTAGATGGAAAAAAAGAGTAAATTTTCACCAGAAAACTCAAAAATTTTGAAAATTTCTGAGTTTCAAAAGCAGAACATTTTTAACTTTTGAAACTTAATCAACCTAGTGTATGCGCTGCTCCATGTGTTAATGAAGGTAGAACAACTTACCGTCCTCCTTGGAAAACGTTTTATCCGCCGTCATTAATGGCCATGCTAACTAGCCTTAGCGTTCATGGCCGCCTTCGTTGTGGGGAATCAGTTGTAGCGTAGCAGAAAGAAAGGGGGAGGGCGTGAGCGAGCCTGATTGACAGCGCCAAGACCCTCCTCCTGGCTCTGATTGGTTGTTTCTGACCTAGATCAGTTTTTTCACAGTTTATCAGTCAAATACTTTTACAACATAGTGATAGTTTTAGTTACATACTCCAGCTTTAAGACAGTCAGAAAGGTCAAATCTGCACAATTATCTTGTCGTGTGAACCAGGATTAAGAGGCTTGGAGGTGAAATTACCTTCCAGGAATCTTATTTATAAGTTTGTAAGACCATTTTCCTTCCTCCTCATCTTTATGAGCCGTTTTGTGTTGATCACAAAAAAGATTACTCTAAATTACATCCAGGTTTGTGGCTGCATTGAGACAAAATGTGAAAAAGTTCAAGGTGTAAGAATACTTTAGCCGCTGTACATACATTTTTGAATCCTGTAAAGACTTTAGCAGCAGATAAATTGATGGAAGTTTAAACAAACTGAGTAATATTTGGTATAGTTGAACCAAACCTAGAGACAGTATTAGTTCTCTCCACGTGTAAGAAGCTGAAGGTTACAGAGTGGATAAATGGCTCTAAAGAGTGGGTGAGTCGGATGAAAAACAGGCGAGTGAATATTTTCAACTGGGTGACATTGGTCTGCTGGCTTTTTGAAATGTTTTCACTTCACTTTGGGACGTAAACATGAAGGAAACAGAGCCTCAGGCTGAGTGTATGTGCTGCTCTTTAAACTTTTTGTCTAAAATTCCTCTATACGATCATTTCCTTCACACACACACACACAGCCGCTGTTTGTGAGTCATCCCTCGAGGCCATCAGGATTTATTTAGCTTTTATTTATACAAGCTTAAAGTCAAACCATCCATCTCACACATAACAGCCTGAAGCTTTCATTACAGTGCGTGTGTGTGTGTGTGTGCTGTAGATGACACCATGTGCATGTTAGCAAGTTGTGTTGATTTACAGTAAGTCTTTGATGACACTTTGGGTTTGTGTGCGTGTGTGTGGGTTTTCCCATCATCCTCCGCTGCACCTCGAGCGCTGCTGTTGACGACGGTCGGCTAAAGTTGTGTTCTTTAATGATCTAATTCAACAACACAATTACCAAGTGTCAAGCTGCAGAGCGAGCGTCTCAGGGCCGAACGGCGTGACAGCGACGCTTTGTTTCCACGCAGGCTGTTTTATCTTCTCTAACAATCATCAGCTAAATTAAAACCCACTGGACATCTCAAACGTTCAATAAAAATCTCCTGTTTCACGCTCACATGGGGTGGAAAATGGATTTGTAGATGTTGAGACCAATCGGGAGCAGACGATGCTTGTGTTGATGAAATAATTGCGTCCTTCAAATCAAAATGCAAAGAGTTTTTATGTTAGAGGATCAGTTAATTGCTTAACCGGTCCAGTATGCAACACTCGACAGCGTCTAGCATAAATATTCTTTTTCCTTGAATGTTTCCATATTCCTTCACCATACAACCACAAAAAGTAAACATAGACCAACACAATAACCACCTGATGACGTTCAGAGAGAACGAGGAATGGTTTTCAACCACAAGTCTGGACCAGAAGTGATCTGCGCCATCTTGGTAGGCTGGCACATGTGTAACGCATGGCGGACCGATGGCTTCGAGACCAACAAAAACAAAATATGAGGACACTCTTGACCGACGTGCGAGAGAAAGATAGACAAACAAAATGGCTTCTGTCGTGATCGAGCCAAATGAGACGGAGAAGAAAAACATGTCAGACGATGTGGACAAGCTGCCTCTGATCTCGTAGTACTACATAGTTAGACTCCATGGATGCTTACAATCAGTGATTTAGTGGATTTGGGAAGGACAAAATAACAAGGTTCTGGTGACTGACAGAGTGAGTACATGTAGCAACATAAACGTAAGCTACATGTCCGTCTTAGCTAGCAGGTAAAAACTACATTAGCTAAGCTAGTTTTGCTAGTTCTGCAGTACTACAGTAAATATATCCGATATTTATTGTAGTACTACACAGAGGTGGGTAGAGTACTCAAAAATTGACTAATAGTTTCAATGTACTTGTACTGTTTATAAGTTAGATAGGAACGAGGTGAGAGCTAGCTCTGAGCTTGTTCATTGTTGTCATAGCAACTCCATAGCAACGGCCTGCCGAGAAGAGCCGTCGGTTACAAAGTTCACAGAAGTGTGACGACACATGAGAAATATCAAGTATGACAAAACAAAACAAAACAAAACACAAAACAAAACAATTCTGAGTGCAGGGAAGAAGTTAATTTACAGAAATAACGTTTTTGTTTCAATATAAACAAAAAATAATGTAAACGTTCACATAACGGTGAATATATGAACAACGTTTTAATCAAAAGCCGCTAGTCGTGAATGCAACTGAAATGTTTTAGGCTACATTCACGCAGCAGGCAAATGTGAACCAAATCCAATATTATTATTTTTTTTCCCCACTGCAGTCTGAACGGTCCAGTTCTGACCCAGTTCCGACCTTTTATAAACGGCCACAAAATTTGATTTGTGCCATTTCCACTTGTGGTACTAAATTGTCTGCAGTCTGAACGGTCATGTCCCATTTGATCCAACTTTTACATCATCGACGGGAGACGTGCGTCGTAATCCTGAACCAGAAGAAGCCAGACGCAAACGATGGCTGAAAATGCTGTTTATTTATTTATTACTTTTGGTCATTTTTTAAAATATTTTCAAGCACAAAAAATAAAAATAAAAAACACACACAAGGCAAAACTCCAATAGAAATAGATAAGCAATGTTTAACACCAACTGTTAGACCAAAAGAAATTTAGGTAGAAGCATGAAATTATTATGAAATTATGAAAAACGTCTGTTAGCCTTACACTGTAAAAAATAATGCTGATAAGCAGTAAAATTTACACAAACTATATAAAACAACTTAAAACTGTTGATTTCATATGAAGTTGCTGTAAATAAATTGACAAAAACAGTAATTTATACATTTTACATTTGTGTATTTGTTTTATATGTTGTTTTTGTGTTCATGTTAAGTAAAATAATTGTTTTTTTAAGTAAAACACCAAACTCCAGCACCATTTTAACCATAAAATCACCAATAAAAAAGCCATCTGACCATGAAAGAAAAAAATGTTTTACCCGTAATTTTGAACGAAAAATTACACTTTTCGTTTTTACAGTGTAGAGCAACACTTACAGACTCCATTTCAAGCAGGATTTATAAACATCAGCTGGAGATTTTGGAAAAACCAGAGAAATTTATACAATTATTAAAGTAAAAGCTGCAACTGTGAGTGTAGCCGTGTAACAAAACAGGCTGAAATCTCATAATTTCACTACAAATGTTGATCATAAACACAAATTAAATCATGTTAAAACACCTTTTTCTTCCAAAAATCCGTTTCCATGTTGACAAACAGAATAAAGGAACTTGTGTTATAACTGTGCACAGACAGAGTGGAGAAAGTTTTTCCATCAATAACATCTAAAGTAGATTTGTTGCTCATAACTTTGTCATCGTCTACTTTAGTTCGTTTTCAATCCAAGTAACTTTCCGTGAACATAAATCATTGTCAGGTGGCCCTGTACATCCTGCAGCTGCCCTTAGACTTTCTGCACTGATAAATGACATTATTACCCCTCCATGCTGTCGTTTATGCTCTTAAAGGGACAGAGTGATAAACAAAGACACCATTCGAGGGAAAAGGATGCTGTACGCTGAGCCACTTGAAACAAGATTTTTATCAACACAAAATCAGGTGTTTTACTTTAATAAGGAGGAAGGTAATAAAGATTTGAGCTCCTGTCATTCAGAATGGCTCATTTTGAATGACTGGTAGTTATATGCCTGTTAATTTGGACACAGATGGCATAAAATCTTCTTTTTATAAGATCCAATCTGTTGTATTTTCCACCTTGTTGGTTTACGACGTCCAGGGTTTATCATAGAGCAGCAGAGTTTCTGTCCTTCGTGTATCTGAAGCAAAGGAGGGGCGTCACTGTGTTTATGATTAAAACTAATCCACACATGACATCAAGATGAGAATCATTCAGATCAGAATTCAGCTCCAATTTTAAAAAGGTAAATAGATTAAAAGGTATTTATTTAGGTCATTTTTAACTTTTCCATACATGTAAAAACAAATACAATTGAAAAGGAAAAAAAAACAAAAAGAGGAAAGTCTCTATGCTAATTGGTTATATTGTGTTTTTATTATGTTGTCACATCAAACATGTTTCTTTGTTTTTAAACCTTTTCGCTCAACTTCAAATGAAATAAATTTATTTTACCTAAACCAAAGTCCTCACACCTCCGCCTTTCTCTCTGCCATGCTACAGCTAACTCCCTAAAGCTACTTTAGCGAGGTGGCTAACCTAGCTTTAGGCTAGGTGGCTAATCTGAAGCCGCTTAAAGCTAACTAGCTTTAGGTGGGAATGCTAAAGCTAGTTAGCATTGCCACCCATAATGGCAGATAAACTGTTTTCATATGAAGGTAAGTTGTTTCTCACGCCACTAGTATATTTAGCAGCGTGTACACGTGCTTGACTGACAGCACTCAGATCCTCTTCCTGGCTCTGATTGGTTGTTTTTTTGCCGACTGCAATAGCAGGTGAGGGAGGAGGTGGAGTCAGATTATCTGTCAGTTTTAACAAATATATGAAACAATATTTAGTTTATAAAAGTTACAACCTGCAGATTTAAAACAGAGATCAGGCCTTTGGTCCCCGACGTCAGACGTTTATAAAACCCGCTGTAAGACTTTTATTCTTTGGCTTCTAGCCGTAGAGAGTTTTGACTGTTTCTCACTCAAGTTTTCAACGTTATTCTTTCTTTTTGAAATGCCATGTATTCCTCTGTCGTTGTAAATAAATGTGACATTTTACTCTAGAATGATGTTAAAAGAAACCAGGAGAAACATAATAAAAGTTAAAAAAAAATTTTACACTTTCAAGACTTAAAAATGTGGGAAGTGAAAACAAAGTAACGTTTTGAGGCGAGAAACGTGTGAAATATGAAGCAAAATTCATCTTTTGACGAAATCACTGAAGTTCTTTATGAAAATAAATCAAGTGATCTGGATTTAGTTTTTCTCACTCAAACCGTTTTGGAAAAGAGCGAAAACTGAAACCAAGTAGACGGAAAAAGTCAGACTCATTTTGTTTTGGAGCATTTTCATTCTGTCCTCTTCATCCTCCCTCCTTTGCCTCGTTCAGCCTCCTCTTCCTCTCCGTCTGCTCCTCTTCTTCTGCTTCTCTCTCCACTCCAAGAAGTCCAGCTTCAAGTTCATACTGGTCGTTATTTCCCCACTGAGAGATATTCACCTCCACTAAGAGCTCATCTCTCTCTGTCTTTCTCTGAGTCCGGCTTCAGTTTGATCGTTATTAGTCCTGAGAGACAAATGATTACCCTCCGACTCTCCTTTTTGCCCCTCTTCCTTCTTTGTTTTACTTTTTTCTTTCTTCCTCTGACCTGAACTCCACCCTTCCTGCTTTTCCTTCATCTCTGCAGCACAAAACTTCCAGTCAGAGTTTACACTGCAAAAAGTCATTTTGGTCTAGTGCAAATATCCAGAGTTGGTTTTATTTGCTTGAATAACTTTTTGGTTTTTTTGAAAAAAGATTTACTTTTAGGAGTATTTTTACTACGCTGTGCTTTTTACTTTTATTTTTATAATTTTATTATGAAGTATTTCTACTCTTACTTTAGTAAAATTTCTATTTTTTTTACCCACTGAGAAAAAACAAACATGTTTTAACCAAAAATTTGCAATTTTACATTTTTTATTGACAGAAACAGATTTGGAAAAATCTTCTTTTGCTTGATTTTGTTAATTTTTATTACTTATATGAATTATTCTTATTTGGGCCTTAAAATACCAAAATTTCCACTTAAAGGCATATTTTGGTTCATCTGACGGTGTATTTTAATACTTTTTTACTTGAGCAGAGTTTGGTGGTAACTAGCTACATTTACTTTTTGGGAAACAAATGCCGTATTAGAAGTATTTTTATTCTACATTAACTTTAGTGAAGCTGATCTGAGCCAATAAAGAACAACTTCCTGTTTGAGGAGTTTTTAAGTCTCTCCCGTCTCCTCGTCTGTTTCCTTTTTTCTGCTCAGTCGGGGTTTCTCAGAGTAATGAGATTACACAGGATTATAAAACCCAGTCTGCCTGTAATCCACACCACTCAATCCCATTTCACTGTTTAAACGCTCACTTCTAATTCCCCGGGTTTTGTTCTTCTGTCGCCTTTTCTCCTCTAATCCTCATCTTCCTCTTCTTCTGTGGTATAAACCTCTCAGGCTCATTTAGATTTCAGTTTTATTCTCTCTAATTATAAAATCTCATTTTTTCCTTCTTTTTTCTTTATCATGTTCAGAACAGTAAGGGAACCTTAAAAAGTCTGTTATTTTAGTCTTTTTAAGATGACACAAATTGATTTAAGATACTTTTTCAGTTAAATAAGATGATTGTTTAATTACAAATAATAACATATTTTTCAATAAATAACAACAGACTTATAACACACATATTAAGTTATGATCCTCACAATTTAGGGCCAAGATTGCTGAGTTCAATAGATAGTTATTGTTTGCTAAAAAAAAATCTGGCAGCTCATTTAGTGCTGTACTCAAAATTACTGGAAAGTTTAGTGGAAGGAGAAAGTGTGGGGTTCATGTGACAGTGGTAACTGCAGCATTGAGACGCAGACGTATTATTGAATTGGAAAAATGACATCAACACCTTGTTTTTGAGTATTTTCTTATTTCATTCACTGCCAGATTTTATGGAGATGCAAATTTAATTTCCCACGTCACAAAAATTTAAAATGCCCAAATTATTGACCATCTTGTCACTGTTTCTGATTGGCCAGAGACTTTAGTTTTGGATTTTTCTTTGCAGTATTAAATGCTTAAAACTTCTTACTGTATAGTTAATATTCAATGAATCAGAAAACATTCTGAGGAAACTTGTTTGTCACATTTTGAATATTTTAATGTTAAATGTCATGTTTTCATTCGCAGTAAACAGAAAATCATAACAAAAGTTTTAAAACAATTCTGTAGCAAATCGATTTAATGTGTTTCACTTTGTGATGGAAAGATAAGATAAATTAGCTTTTCATAAATGTTGCATCTTACTGAATATGACTGTTTCTGATCCTGTATTATAAAAAAAGAGAATAAAAATATTTTCCAAACTTTATTTCCAGTTCCATATTTCCTTCTTTTCTTCCGCCATTCAGTTTCTTTTTGTACTTCCTTAATTCCTTTTTGTTTTTTTTGACTTTCTGACACTCATCCATTCTCTTTTTCTTATTTCCCCTTTTTGTTTCCTTCCTTTCTTTGCTTTTCATTTATCATTCTTTCATTTCTTCCTTCCTCTCTTTATTTCCCCAATCTGTTTCTTTCTTCCTTCCCTTATCTTCACTTTTTGCTCCCTTCTTTCTTGTTTTTCTTTCTTTCTTCCCTCTTGTAGTTTCTGTAGTTTTGCATATCTAAATATTTAAAGTAAACTTTTGTATTTATACAAAATAAGTCAAACACGACATTATTTTTGCCTATTATTTTTTCTGAGACTGGGAAAGTTTAGAGATTTCAGATAAAAATGTGTTGGAAGTTATACTACATTTTTCAAATTAAATTACTGACTGTATTTACTTATTCATTTTATTAGCTCCAATGTTTTAATTTACTGAAACGCTCCTATATAATCATTTAGTTTAAACCTTTTGATCTTTTCTTTCTTTATCCTTTATCCTTTTTTTTTTTTTTGCTCGGTCGTCCTTTTCTTCTCCCAAACTTTGACTCACCTTCATCGTCGTTGTTTAGGGAACGTGCGTCCATCCCGCCACCAGAGCTCGCGCGTGAGCAACAACTGACCAAAACGCGCAGCTCGCGTGCGCGTGCGCGCGCTCTCCTCAAACACGTGCTGTTTTTTCGAGGTCGGGACGAAAATGATGCGGAAGAAAAACACAAACTTCCCGTTTTGGAGAGAGTGAAGCGGCTCGTGAGAAAGTTTATGAAAGAGAGATATGCGACCGATAACAGACGCACGCGCACATACGCGCGGGCCTTCCTCTCCAGGTCTGCTCTGATTGGTCCGTCCGTGTGTCTGTTATCGGCGCGGGAGGCGGAGGCTGACCTGGAGTCTGATCCAGACTGCTTTACGCACAGACCGGACAGTCCACGCACGGATTTCCACGGCGAGACTTTGTCCCGGATTGGAAGTGTTGAGAAGAAGAGGAGGAAAGGATTAAAAGAGGAAGAGGAAAAGTGAGTGGAAAAGTAAAAGGAAAGCAGAGGAACAAGTGGTTTCCAGCTGGAAACTGTCCCACTCATCCCACTTCCAGCGCCTCCATGTCGCTCACCGGCTCTCCTACGCTGCTCTCCCCGAGCTCGGGGACGCAAACTCCCGTCGGGCTCTACCGCTCCGGCCCGGAGGCGCTCCACACCTCCTCCGCCGTGTCCACCAGCACCTCCAGCCCGGCGCACATCAACTCCAACTCCCACTCCCACTCGCTGTCCCCGTCCCCGCGGCTCACCAGCAGCATGCTGAGCGCCTTCCTGCCCGGACCGGGCGGCGCCCTGGGCTCCCTCGGCGGGCTCGGCTCGCTGAGCGGCCTGACCCCCGGCTCCCCGGGCTTGGTGCAGACCTCCTCCGGCGCGGGTCTGTGCAGCGAGTGCAAGCTGGTGGAGGTGCACGGCGTGAAGGTGGCCAGCTTCAGCGTGGACGGGCAGGAGCTGATCTGCCTGCCGCAGGTGTTCGACCTCTTCCTGAAGCACCTGGTGGGCGGGCTGCACACCGTCTACACCAAGCTGAAGAGGCTGGACATCACGCCCGTGGTGTGCACCGTGGAGCAGGTGCGCGTCCTGCGGGGGCTCGGCGCCATTCAGCCCGGCGTAAACCGCTGCAAGCTCATCTCCAGGAAGGACTTCGAGACGCTGTACCAGGACTGCACCAGCGCCAGGTCAGTCCGCGGAACCGCCTCGGTTCGGGTTTAGAGAGCAACTTTCAGGGATGCAACTTGAGCGTCAGGACGGCAGAAACGCACTTTGCGCTACTTGCACTTTTTGATTTGTGGTTTTTATTGCAAGGGAAACAGTTGTGCGCTGTTTTCGACCCAATCTGAATCTGGAAAATGATTGCAATCAGCTAGCCGGGATCCCGCCTCGGTTCGGGTCCTTCCAGGGATGCAACTTGACTTTCAGGTGTTTGTGCAACTCACAGTTTGTTTGTGGTCGTTTTTTATTGCGGGGGAAGTAGCTGCGCACCGTTTATTATCCATTCGACTCGATCTGAACTCAAGGTTCCGACTCCGTCTGGGAAAAATATTGCAATTATGTTTTCCAGCGGAGAAACCGCCTCGGTTCGGGTTCGAAGCGCAACTTTCAGGGGATGCAGCGTGAATTTTAGGACGGATGAAACGCGCTTTGCGCAACTTAAAGTGGTTCTTTTGTTGTTCTTATTGCAGCGGAAGCGGCTCCGCACTGTTTCTGATTCATTTCGACCCAAACAGAAGAGAACCGGGTTCGGTTTGGGTTCAAAGCGCAACTTTCCGGGAGGCATATTGAGTTTCAGGACGGGAGAAACGCACTTTGCGCAACTTTCAGTCATTTTTCTGTCTTTTTTTTATTGCGAGGGAAGTAGTAGTGCACCATTCCGACCCAATCTGTCTGTTAGGACCCAAAGTTCTGGATATACGTTGCAATTTTAAGTCATAGTTTTCCAAGTCAACTGAGTCCAAACTTTATGTAAAAGATTAAAATCAACCAATTGGATTTTCACTTAGTTTATGTCCTTATGCTTTTATCTGTCACGTGTTTTTTTTTTACACAGTTCAAGAAAGAAAAAAACGAACCTAAGTTGCATCAGTTCTGCTGCTTTTGTTGTTTTTACTGCAGAGTAAATGTATAAAAGAGTCCAAACTGTCACTGTCAAAGTCTTTTTTTTATTATTATTTTTTTTTAGAGTAATTCAGTTCCGGTTCGAGTTACACGTTTGGAAAAGAAGCTTTTAAATAAACATTTTTTGCTCAATTGGGACTTGAAATCTGAGTACAGAATTGTATATCATTTGTGATGTTTCATTTAACACGTTATTTATCTGCAATAAATGAGATACTTTAGTAAAAGCTGGCGCAGATTGTTTTTTAAAAAACTGTTCAGAATCTGCCATTTTTGTGTCGATTGCTTTGATTGGTGATCAGCAGGTGAAACGCTAAAAACAATGACATCTTTCCAGTGTTAATTAGACGCATTAAAACTACAAACTTCCACAGTTTTCAGTCTATAAACCAACAGCATGCTTTTGGAAACTTTTAGTTTGTTTTTCTTTTTTTAGTAAAAATCACATGGAGTTTCGGTCAGCCATGTTTGCCTCTGCTGTGTTCAGAGGCGTTAGAGAAAAAAAAAGAGAGAATCGGCATCTTTAATTCTTTTCTAGATTAACTCTGCAGCTCGTCGTGTGAGACGTTAAAGGAAGGAGAAAAATAACCGAGTTTGTGTCTTTGCGTAGAACCGAAACCACAGGAAACAAACCAGGTGCAGTTTTATCTGCCGCTGCGAGCGTCAGAAACGGTTTGCGTGTTTAAAGCAAATAAAATGTTGACGTTTTGTTAGAAATGCGGCGTTATGGTGCGAGTCAGTGTGCAAACACGCCACAGCCTGTTTCTGGTGATAACCAGTGTTTTGTTTTTGGCAGTTTGTTCTGAAATCTCTTGTTAAAAAGAGCAAAAATCTTTGTTTCTCTCTAACCGCAATCGGTGCTAAAAGTGTTTTAGTTTGTGTTATTCTCCAGATTTGGGTGTTTTTCTGTGTCAGCTGCGAGGAGCAGAGCTAATTAGCAGAGCGTGTTTTTGGCAGCAGGACGCAGAGGAGTCCCTTCAGGAGCGTGCAGAGGGCTCTGTTTGTGTTAACGGAACCGATAACAGGCTTTATTTTTACACCGGAGCGGGATATTTCCGGCGCTTCGTCTCTGGAAAGGAAGCGGTCGAAACGTCGGAGAAATGTGGGAGGAAAAGTTTTGGGTTTATTTTTCGCTGATTTTTGATTTGATTGGTTGGTTGTTTTCATGCACGTTTGAGATATTGGAGGGAAATCTAAGTGTAATGCGCAGAGCTGGGTAGTAACTAGTTACAGTTACTCAGTTACATTTACTTGAGTAGCTTTTTGGAAAACAATGTACTTTTTACTTTTACTTGAGTAATTGTGTCATGAAGTATTTCTGCTCCTACTTGAGTAAAATTCCTGTATTTTCTACCCACTGAATGGAAAACAAACATGTTTTAACCAAAATTTCCACCAGACACAGACTCACACCTGCAGCTTTTGTTAGAGTTTCTGAAGTTTTTTATTGAGAGAAACTGATTTGCAAAATTTTATTTTACCTGTTTTTGTTATTTTTTTAGTTACTTATATGAATTATTGTCATTTTTATCTTTACCAAAGTTTCCACCTGGCGTTACATTTTGGTCCGTCTGATTTTGTAGTTTTTAAATATTAAACGATTGATCATTCGGTCAGTTGCTCAGCACCTGAGGAGAGTTTTCTCCAAATCCTTTTTCACTCTTGCCAGAGTAACTTTTGGGTTCTCCGTCCTCCTCTGCTGACCCTCAGGTTTGGTCATGGGGTCACGGGGCGGTTCTGGTTCTGGAGGGACCGTATTTCTGCAGGTTTCAGGTGTTTCTCTGCTTTAACAGAAACGTGATTTAAATAAACGGGTCATCAGCAGCACGGGGCGACCTGTTGCCATGGAGATTGGATCAGAAACATCTAGCAGCGACCTGAACACCTGGAGACGCTTCAGAGTTCCTGAAAAGTTTTGATTTTCATGGAAATTTGTTCCAGTTATGGAAAAGAAAAGAGAGAGAACTTTATCTCCTTCCTGTCATCAGTTCTTCATTATTCCTTCAATACTTTGTTGCGTCACTCAGTTTCCTCCCATCATTTATTCCTTGATTCACACTTTCTTTCTTTCAACAGTTTTTCCATCCTTCATCCTTTCTTCATCGTTCTTTCTTTAGTTTTTCCTTCATCTTTCTATTTTTCCTGCCTTTCTTTCTCTATTTCTTTAGTTCTTCCTTTCATTCCTTCTGCCTTTCTTTTTGTTGTAGTTCTTTCTTCCATTCTTCCATATTTTCTTCATTTCTATCTTTTAGTTCTTCTTTCCATCATACCTTAACATTCTATCCTTCCTTCCTTTCTTTTGTCCATCCTTCCCTCAAACCTTATTTTTTCTCTATTTCTTCCTTCCGTTCTTCAATCCTTCCTTCCTTTCTTTTTCTTTATTTCTTCCTTCCAACCATCCTTTTCTTTTTCTTTCCTTCTTTATTTCTTCCTTCCTTCGTTGAAATCTGGAGAGCCTTTTAGAAATGCTCTGCGGATTCTTCCTTTTCTTCCTCCCTGATAAAATAAATCAGGTGTAAAACATTATGAGGCTTCACTGTAATCCTGGAATCATCCTGGAATCATCCTGGAAAGTCCTGGGAATTTCTCCTTCTGTTGGGAACTCTGGTTTTGGTCCCAGTTGGGCTTTTATTTTTGTTACAGATGACAGACGGACGGTTTTCGGCTAATAATTAACCGAGTTGCGTTGCTGTGGATCCTTGGTGTGTGACCTCTGCTTTCAGACAAACACACACACACAACCACACACACACACACACACACAACCACACACACACACTGTCCTGCAGTTTATAAAGGATTGAATGTTGTCGTTCTTGTCTTCTGCTGACTTACACAATCGCAGGTGCATCTCTGTCTCTTCTTTATTCCTCTCAGTCATCTCTCTCTCTCTCTCTCTCTCTCTCTCTCTCCCTCGCTCGCCCAGCCGTACATGTCAGAGGTAATAATGGATCATGTGAATGCACATGGAACAACACGGCTGGAGAGCTATTGTTGCTGAACGCGCAGCGAACACACACTCCTCTTCCTCCAATCATATTGACATTCTTCTAATGCCTCCTCTTCCTCCTCCTCCTCCTCTTCCTCCTCCTCCTCCGTTTCGCCCTCTTTATAGCTCTGGGAAAAGAAAAGCGGAGAAATTAAATAATAACACACACAAACGAAGAGAAAGAAAACTCCCGCTGTGCTCCAACATACTTCATCTCCTCTGTAATCCATGCGAGTGTTTGTGTTTCTGTGTGCGTAAACACGATTACCTCCTAAATCCACTTGTGCTCCCCGACGACGCTTTTCGTTGACCCGTGTTTTGTTTCCTTTTAATTTGAAGTGGTTTCGATGCGGGATTATTAAGGATCCGCCGCGTCACCGGGGCGGGGAAACGGGGAAAAGTGAGAAATTTGTGCCGTTAAAAACAACATTCCCACACGTCTTGTTGAGAAACCAAACATTAGGAGAGCAATTTAAAGCCGATGATGTCATCTCAGCGACTTTATTAAGTCCCCTGATTTATTTTTCTTCACTTTTTAGCAATTACGGGTTTGTAGGAGTCTGAATAATTGGGAAGTCCAGTTCTAGAAAGTCATGCTGATGACTCGATTACTTAAATCTGATGTGTTGAAGCATCTAAAAGTTTTAGGACTTCGAGGATCTCTGAGTGAAGTGAACTAAAAACAACAAAACACAGATAAGATTTCTTAGAAAATGATGAAATATTCCTTCAGCTTGACATTTATATAAAATTGTGTAGAAGTCGACACTGCTAGCTAAAAAGTTAGTTGCGTTAACCGTAAAGCACTAAACCTAAGCATTAGATCTGCTAATGTGATGCATAAATTTAGCAGGAGCTAATGCTAAAACGCTAACTTCAACATGTTACATCGCCTTCAACTGGGTGGCGTTGTTTTTAATTGAAGGACGGGCCGCTTTTTATCTGAGCGAGAGCGACGGAGTGTTTTCTGCTTCCTTGTCACCTCTTTGGTTTTCTGTGTGTGTCCGGGTGTGTGTGAGAGGAAGAATCGATAGTGAGTGACAGGAGGGAGGGTTGCTGATGTCGGAGTGTTATTCTGGGCTCTCCTTATCACGACAGGCTGTTAGAGCCCCACACACACACACACACACACACGCAGCCATCACAGCGGTGCACACACACCCACACACCGATGATGGAGGTTGTATTGTCTGTAACTCAGGGGGGAGAGAAGTCGTTTTGGTTTGTTGAAGCGTTGCAGAAGAAGCTCCACACACACTCAGCGGGAACTCTTTCCGCCGTTGTGCTGTTTTTCATTCCTTTGCATGGAGCATTAAGTTTTTTTAATGGAACACAGTGGTTTGTGAAAACACACACCGGCTGAAATGTGGTCAGTTGTTGTGCCTGCTTGTCGAGGTGTGTGTGTGAGAGACAATCTAGAAAGCACAAACAGAGCTATCAGTTGTCACTACGGCTCCGGTTACATGTGCGCGCTTGGTTTTGTGTGTCTCGCCGGGGTTCGCGCGCGTCGTTTCTGTCCGTGTGTCTGGTTTCAGCTCCGCTTTGTGCTGCTGGTTAATTGATAAAGGTTAAAGCGCTGGCCGGCGGGGAGCCGAGGTCGCCCCGCTGCAGTGTGACGGCGTGCGTTAGCGGCCAGCAGCCGGCCCATCGGATCGCGTCGGGTTGCTTCTGAAGCAGCTAAAGTTGACGATTATCTTGAAAACGATTGTCAGTTAATAAAGCAATTTTCTGCCTAGTTTAACGAAGACTTGGTTTGTGTTTTATGGAAGAAAAGTAGTCTCAGTAGAATCAGTTTCATCGAGTTTATGAACTTTGTTTTTCACTTCAAGTTCACCTGCAAAACTTTGCATGCAAATGTGATGACCTTTGGTGACCCAGGCCAAAAATCGAGTGGCTTTCAGCAAATCAAATCACGCTCCTTTGAACACGCGACACCAGAACGTCGCGCTAGGCCAGTGTTAGCTCTTAGCAGTTAGCTGGTTAGCATGGCTAAAGAAGATAAGTAAACAAATATAATTTCAGAACAGTTTATTCTCTGCTGTATAATTTCAGCAGGTGCTTCTTGACGGACATTTGAGCATTAAGTGGGTGAAATGTTTGACTGAGCTGATGATAACTGGAGCGCTACTCGCATCTGAGATGCTAACTAGCTAATTTTAAAGACAAGCAGCTCTGGCCCAGCCCAACGCCCTGATGTCATGTGATCAAAACAGCGTGATTTGATTGGCTAAAGCAGCTCAGGCCAGTTTTAGGCCCGGACCAAGAGAATTTTATTTTTGAAGTAATGAGAATAAAATTATAATAATATAAGAATAAAGACGCAATCGTACGAGAATAAAGTCATAATATGATAGTCGTAATAATATGAGAATAAAGTCGGAATGACACAAGAATAAAGTGGTAATAACATGATAATAAAGGTATAATATTAGACTAAAGTTGTAATAATTTGAGAATTAAGTCGTAATATGATCATACAATGCGAATGAAGTTGTAATACTTTGAAAATAAAGTTATGATTCCACAAAAATGGTCAATACTATGAGAACGAAGTCGTAACACAATGACAAAAATTAGTAATATTATAATAAAGTTGTAAGAGGACAAAAATAAAGCCGTAAAAGTATAAGAATTAAGTGGTAGCTCAAAACTTATTATTATTATTGTGCTGTAATAACTGTTATAACAGCTGCTAAAACACAAAGTATTTAGGTGGACAACCTAACATTTATTCCAGGTTTGAACTCTTTCTTCTCTTCCTTGTAAAAGCTTTTGCTTCAGCTCATTGTTTGAACCTGTCTCTTTAAAACGCGCTCGGCTCATCCTGGGTTATCACAAACACGTCTGGTGTAAAGTGAGCAGCTTTTTCACATCTTGTGTTCAGTTTAATGTTTTTCACAGTTTGCCATCCTGCAACCTGGTGGCTGAGTGTGTGTGCCTGCGTGTCTCAGGGGCCGAAAAAGTGGTTTCATGCTTCAGTTGCCGTCCTACCGACCAGCCGGGGCGAGAGACGCAGGAAAGATGCTCTCTCTCTCCCCCTTGTCTCTGTTTTCTGTATGAAAACAGAGGAGAGTGAAGGATCACAGAGGGAGAGGTGAAGATCAAAGCAAGAAATATGACCCTCTGTCACCATGGAAAAGAACCGATCCTCTTCGTTGCTGCGTGTGTGTGTGTGTGTGTGAGGATTGAACAAAACATCGAGAGGGGAGAGGCAGGTCAGGGTGTGTGTGTGTGTGTGTTGGAAATAGATAATGTTTCACAAAGGCTGTTTCAGTCTGCAAGTTTTCAGCAACTGAAGCTGCTCTTTGTTTGTGTGAAAAAACAGAAAATGCGCATTCTCAGCTTCTTCTTGGTTTCTTCATCTTTCTTTTTTAGTTGAGCCAACATCTAAATTATTTATTGCAGCCAACATCTGGGCAGCTGTAGGGCAGAGTCTCAGCTGCACGGTAACCCCAACAGAGATAATTATTAGCTTCATTTATTAGGCACAGAAACAAAGTAATGTTGTCCTGATAATTGTTATACTCAATTTCAAGCACGTCCACCAGCAAAATATCAGTAAATAATCTTGATTTTTATATAAACTGATAATGAGCTAAAAATGTTTTGGTCTTAAGTTAATCATCTTCAACATTTTTAGCCTTCTGGTTTGGAACAGCAAAAGATTAGACAGACTGGTGAGACTCTTCATGCCTGGTTAGTCGGTATTTTAACGAATAAAATGCGTCTGAAACTTTTGATAAAGCAAGAAGACGTTATCGAGGAAATGTTGAGGAGAACGAGGGGGTCTAAAATCACCAATGTCCAAATTTATACCTAGAAACGTGGGCAAGAAATGACAGTGGAAATGGCTGCAAAGTTTTGGCGGTTTTCAATAAATAGCAGTTAATCATCAGCGTAAAGAGAAACGTTGTTCGTTTTGATATCGCAAAAATCTCTAAATCCAATCACAGAAAAATGCCTAACAACACAATACAGATTAAACACAAGCTAAATTTAGTTACATAACCAAAATAAATCTTATTACCCAGAAAAATTGACTGGGGGTGGGGGGGTTCGTGTAGATTAGCGAGTAAATATCTAAAATCACCAAATATAGCTTAATATGCATCAGTATGCATAGTGGAAACCGTCTTAGCACTATTGCAGAATATCTGAAGTCTTCTTTATTTCCCTATAGAGATGCAGCCAATCAGAGACAAGGAAAATGAATGGCGCTCATCGATTGGTTGCTATTCAACCAACAGCCGATAGGATGTCAAGTAGCTTTGCGCTAATGAATTTCAGCTGCATTTTCTTTCAAATATTTAAAAAGTATTTATAAAACCGTAACACCACTTGAAAAGCCAGCTTACATTTTTAACCTTTAGAGTTTTTCATGTACCAAAAACTCAGAGAAACAAAGAGTTTAATGCTTATTTGAACACTTTTTAAACTTGTTTTTACAAACCTCCATTTTCCCCAGTAAAACAGCTCCGGTTTGGCGTGAACAGCTGTTAAAAACGGCGTTTTTCCCTCCCCAGATGTGCCTGGTTTATAGAGGAAGCAGTCCAAGCAGCAGAGAGAGATGAAGGGTTGGAGTAGGTGAAAGATGAAGGAGGATGGGTTGTTGTCTGCAACAAGATTATTAGATTCCTGTGAGCACACACTTCAACACACAAACACACAGTCTCTTAGGTGCACTTAGCAGATTGGTTTAGAAATTGCATTAGGGAGTGTCGCAACAGCTTTTCCTCTCGTTCACCTGGTAATCTCTCTATCCCACCTCCTCCCATCGTCATATCTCGACTCTTCCTCTCACCTCCTCTTCTCGCCGAGTCTAATCCCATTTCTTCCCTCTTTCTTCCCCTGTTCTGTTCGTTTTATCTCTTCCTCCTCTCCATTCTGTTTTTTATTCAATCTTCTTGTCGTTTACTCCTCCCTCCATCCCTCCACCTGGTCTTATCTCTATTTATTGTGACAGCTTGTCAGAGGTGCGCGCGCGCGTTTTAAGAGGGGAAAGAAAAAGAAAAGCGGGCGACAGATTTACAGTTTACGGCGAGCGGCGTCCGTGAGCCGCGATATCAAAGAGAGAGACAGCGAGGAGGAGGAGAGCGAGGAGGTCAGAGGCGAAGGAGGAGATGAAAGGAGAGCAGAGAAGAAGAGTTGAGAGAGGGTAAAGAGAGGGCAGCGAGGGGATGACGGGTGATGTGTGTGTGCGCTCCCCCAACAGACAACATGTTATTAATAAAAACAGGAAGAAAACTTAATTATCATCCACTCTGAGAAAGGCAGAGTGTCTGTCAGTGTGTTATTACAAACATAATTATAGCAGAAATCAATTAAAAACATGACAAGAGCATACATGCACATCCACGTGTGTGTCGCCCACCAGCAACTTCACCAAGTTATCACTTAAAACTTTGTAATTTGTAATTAGGAGTGTAGGAACATGTCAGGAAGCCTACAAGTGTTCTTTCTCGTAACGGATTGAAGACGCTTTTCCTTCAAAACATACTCTATTTTTCAGTTTTTAAGAAAGCGCCTGGTTTTCAGAGCGTGCGCGTGTGTATGCGCGTGTGTGTGTGTGTGTGTGTGTGTGTGTGTGTGTGTGCGCTCATCACCACCCCGCTCGTCAAAAATCCTTCCCAGACAGCTTGTTATTAATGCAAACGTATAATAATCCATTTAGAAACATGTCATCATGATTAGAATAATAACAGTGGTTAAACCGACTGAGACGTTTATGGAGGAAGGAGTTCTCATCAGTTTGGCAAAGTGTGTGTGTGTGTGTGTGTGTGAGCAAACAAACATGTTAGCGCTTCAGTCGACTGCCAACTTCCCAAACTTCTGTTGTTTCTTCTTTTGTTTATGTATAAAAAGATTCGGGACAAGAAAATGAAGTTATAACAAACACTCTCCGATCGGGATTTGACAAGTTAGTCATGAAAATTACAGATTTCTCTCATCAAGAGTTGAAGTCTTCACCTGAATTTGGGAAATCTAAGTCAGTAGACCCGAAATTAAAATTATGCTGTTAAAATCAGTGAAGTTTCTCACTAATTCGAATATTGACGGCTCGTGTTTGTTGCTGGCTACAAACCACAACGCCTCAAATGTGCACAGTGTTGGTTACTTCCAATCTGATCTTCATGGGCTGGGTTAGAAAAATTGGTTTCCAACATTTTAGTTTTGACACAGTGTGTGACTTTATGAAGATTTCTTTCCTACTACGGGAACCTTTTCCAGGAACAAGAGTGGTTTTCTGGAGCCGTCATTTGACCCTGTGTGGTTTGACTAGATTCACTGAAGCATAAACAAAGAAATGAGAAAGTTATTCTTGAAAAAAGTCAAGGTTGAGATATAATACTTGGGGAATAAAACCTTCATTCAGTGTGAAGTTTTATGGTTTTAAACTATTTGTATTGTAATAAAAACTACAAACACCATTTTAAGAAATGCTTGCTACAAACTTTCCCTATGAATGCATTACAATTCGGTTTCATAGTGTCAGTGCTGAGAAATAAACAAACTTTTTGTGACTAGAGCTGTTTCTCCTACTTTCTCAGACGATGGATCACAAAGTGCGTATCTCTGAAATCCCTTTAAATTTTGTTAGTTTGCAGTGATTATATTTATAAAATGTAGTTGTTGTGACGGAATAATTGCTGATAAGATTCACATTTTTGGAAGATTTGAGTTCATTGGTAAATCAGCCCTGATCTTCATTAATTCTTGGAGATCGACGGTTGGCTGATACCTGCATGTGAAACCAATCTTATCCACCGATCCAATCTACCGTCGCAAATATGTTAAAATGAGCCAGTCCTCTTCTGCTGTTCCCCTCCTCACCTGTGGGGGTGCTTCACCAAGAGCTACTGAAGGAAATGACACAAAAACCTTCAAAAAAGACAAGAGCACAACTTTCTTCTTCACGAAATGTAAACAAAAAATGGATTTGCGTCAGATTTTAGCGGTTGTAGGATTTTTCTTTTTTCTCCGGCAAAAGAAGACTCTAGCGCTAGATTCTTACATTTGTTTAGGTTTTATTTACCCAGAATGCCTCGCGCTAGAGTCCACTTCCTGCTTTTGGAGCGGTCTCTGATTCAGTTGGCATTCACATATACATTCAAACTGCACCAGAGTTCACTTCAACCAAACCGAGACCTAAGTTTTAAGGCGGATCAGAGTTTGATTGCACATTCACACCTCAACAAACAAACTGGACTTTCTAGACAGATGAACTAAAAGGCTCTAAGCTGTGAACGAGTCTCGGTTGGGGAGAACTGTTCTTCTTTTTTTAACCACTTTGCTTGCGTATAATGCTCTGCTCACCCGTCTGCTATTGTTGCTATTATTTAAAATGATTTAATCTGCAAATACGATGGATAGAAATGGGTGGATTGTTTGGTATTGAATAGTGCAGAAGAGGATTTTTGTTTCTGCGAAACCAACTCAAGTCGATTTTTCTTTTATTATGCTTGTAAATTACACATATCCCTAAAATTTTAATACACACAACACTTGGTACTAAAGAACAACTTTTTTGATTTCCATGTGTTTCGTTGGAAAGCTTAGAATCTACATTTTCAAAATCTGTAAAAAACTCAAAACGCATTTACAAAACAGCAACACCTTCTCATTAAGATGAACAAAGAAGACAGTGAGTTAAGAAAGAGACTAATATTTTCATTTCAGGTTGTATATATATATATTAAGATGTTGTGTTTTTGTGGGGACAATTTAAAGTTATGTGGGCTGTGAGAGTTAATGGGTTAAGGGATCCTCAGCCTGAAAAACTGTTTGGTGTGTTTTTGAGTGGTCTAAATGATTGGAAACGTTCAGTCCATGTGCCACAGGAGTTTTCTTTCATCCGGTTGACCTGAACCATCTCTGCTCCGAACGCCTGGACTAAACTGGAGTAAACTTCATTCAAAGGACTTCCAACCTTTGGGACGGAAACTTGAGGCGGTGAACTGATAGCTGGTCCGTCTTCCTCAAACAGTCCAGAAACACGAATGTTGATTGAGTGATGACGTTAAATTGCTCCTTTGTTCTTGGTGTGTGGGCACTCTGACAGTGGTGACCTGTCCGCAGTGCAGCCAAACTCCCACTGAATGACGGGCTGGGAGTTTCCCCCTGCAGCCCCAAACCCACACAAAGAGCTAGTTTTTTGTCAACAGTTGTCTGTTTCATATCCTCCATTGTCTTTGATGATCTTCACTCTGGTTGGTTAAGCCTCGTCCTTTCACTTTAAAAACCCAAATCTCTCTGTGGTCCTGTTATGAAACACAATGAACCCTCGAAACGCTCCGCTTTTGAAGTTAACGCTTACGCTCTTCCTCAACGTTGCCATGCCAGAATCAGAAATGGTATTTTAAAATGTCATTCCGACTTACGAAACTTCACCCGCACCTGCGCATTAGCATAAAAATGACTTGTTCTGTCCTTATATTTACATTTTTTGCAGCCAGTAAAGCCCTCTCTGTTGTTTTGTCAGTCATCGACAGCCGGAAGGGTTCCTCGTGTGAATATGTGAAGACGTTGCTTTTTTAGCCATGAGCTTGTCATTCAGGAGCAGCATGGCACATCTGTGTGTAAGTGTGTTTGCATCTTAACTTGCCCATATATGTGATTTCCCACTGAATGCTGCTGTTTGTGTGCGCGCCGGCAGACATGCTGTCGTTTTGATAGCTTGTCATTGAAGCGATACGGCCCACTGTAATTTTCTACTCAAAGGAAACAATGCAACAATACATACTTCACTGTCAAAAAAAACCCTTCATGCTGTGTGTGTGAGTGTGTGTTTGTTTGGTGGGTGTCCCTGCTTGTGTCAATACAACTGGCCCCAGTTTGTGCAACATTTCGGAGTCTTTTTATTTCTCTTTCTTATTTTTGTTCCTGCTATTTCTCTGCATACTTTGACATATTAGTGTCACACAAATCTGTGTGGAAAAAATGTTTATTCTAAGTAAAATTACGCTATAGCAAGGCTTCACTTTGACAAGATGCTGAAAAAACACACCTCTGTGTGAGTTATAAAGAATCAAAGTAAAAACATAACGCATAAATTCCCTGCAGGAGGATAATAAAGTGAAATTAAACCACAGGTAAAGCCAGTAAAGTCACATACTGCAACCCAACATAAAAGCACAGTGAAGCCAATAAAACCACATACTGTAACATGAAAGCACAGTGAAACACAGAACAGTCACTCATAAAGACCCGAACTGTTCATTCATTAACTGCGTTTTTTAATTATGACTCAGGCTGGTTTATATAGGAAATGTCTGGTTCTGTTGTGTTAACTTTAAATGGTTTCATTTGACCTTTTTTTTCTGCTAATTGGCAGTCCACTTTCAGCTTTATTTTTATTTTTGCAAACAATGTTTCAGTTGTAAGTTTGGCTATCAGGCTAATCACACAGTATTTTTAAAAAGTAGGTGTTATATTGTGTATTTTTAGCAGATAATTTAATTTCCAAATGGAAAAATAAGTCAAAATACTTGCTTTTAATAAGTTAAGTTGTTTAGCAAAGATTCATATTTTTTATTTTGCTAAGTCGTAACAATTTAACTGTTGCTTTAATCTTGTGTTAGCTGTAGCAGCTAGCTAACGATTTTTACTAGCGTGGAGGTTCAAATAACCATAAACAGAAGCACAAAAGTTTCTGTCTGTAAATCATTGATTAAATTATAGAAACCTTTTGATTTATTGGTTGATTTCAAATCTCCACTGAGCTTTAAATCTAGATTTAATGTTCCAGATTTACAGTTCACAGATCTAGCACGTTATTTAATTTTAAATATAAAAAAACTAGAAAAATATCTACTTTTAATAATTTAAAACATTTTTTTATTTTGCTCAATCATATTGATTGAAGGGTTGCTTTAATTATGTGTTAATGTAAATATTTACAGGCAGATGTAAGAAGCTAACTCTGACAGCTAGCTAGCAGTTTAACTAGCTAACATGTTTTACAAGCTTGGAGGGTCAAATAATCATTAATAGAAACAAAAGTTTCTTTCGCTAAATAGTTGATGTAATTATATAAACCGATGGATTAACTGATTGATTTTAAATCTATACTGAACAATGAATATAGATTTGATGTCTCTTATGTTTCATAAAGAACTAGCATGTAACTTGATAAAAACAGAAAATACTTAAACTTAGTATTTCTTATCATCTTTTATCTTATAAACACCTTGTGTAACGTATTATTTAACTAAAATATTCTAATTTATGACTGAAACACTAAAAAATTAATTTTTCTGGCGCATTAGCTTGAATGCTAACTTCAGCTAAATCCAATGGTGCCACAGTGTAATGTAAAAATGCCACTTTCCCACTAGGATGTCATGTCAATTAGTGTAAAAACATTTAGAAAATTAATCCATGTAGGGCAAAAAAGGCTTTAAAAGAATTTAAGTCTGAAGTTTAGGAGTTTAAAACTGTTAATTTTATGATCTAATTTGAAGTAAACAACTGACAAAGTACCAAATTTATTGCCAAGACCTTAAAATTAAGCATAACTGAACTGCAGAGTTTTAGAAATGACCATTAAAAAGTATATTTATGAAGAAAATTCATAGACAATAACAGTAGATGGTCTCAGTTTACGCATAATTTGAGAAATATTCAAACATCTGGCCGGCAAAGTGGCCATAACTGGTAATGGCCACTTTGTTATTCCTGGAGTGTCTGGAGAAAATATTTAAATGTATTTTAAGAGGACTTTGTCACTTATCTTCATTTGTGATCTTCATCAAACTAATTCAGGCCTGGATAATGTTAGATAAAAACTATTTGGGTTGTTTTTGTCTATTTAAGCAAAAACACTCATATTTATTTACTTTTTAAAGCTATCCTCGAAAGCATAATTGTTTAACGACTAAATCTTAATCTAGTGTGTAAAATCTTCACATTTGACACACCAGCTTCCAGTCAGACAGCAGAGAAAAACTGCGAGTTTATCCCTAAACGATACCAGCCGACACAAGTCAGTGATTCAAGGACCGAAAGCAATCAAAAACCATTAGCTTTGAATATAAACCCTTCAAATCTTAATCAAATTTATGAAATCTTAAACTGGTTGGACACAGCAGTGAAACGCCCGCAGACAGCGGCTCTGCGCTAATCTAAGATCGCATTAATCATTGATTCGGTGTCTGGCTGTAATTGATATGTAAATAGCATGTTTAACCTCCATTTACATGTGCGTTTTGTGCGCCGCGGCCCCACACTAACGAGTGTGTGTTTGTGAGAACGGCGAGGCGAGTGTGGGAGTGCAAGAGGCATGTTGAAGGAACGGAGAGGGGGGTCGCCTCTAAGTTACAAAAGAAGTTAATTAAAAATGAAAAAAGAGAACGAAGGGGAGCGCGGGAGGAGTGGACGGAAGAGGGAGGGGTAGACGAAGGGAGGAAGGAAATAAAAAAAAGGAGTGAAGCAGGGGAAGGAGTAGAGGGAGGGAAGCGGTGTTTTATTGAAAACGGGTGGACAAACAGTGGGTAATTGGCTGGGGCTGCAGGGGCTAAAGGAGAGGTTCAAAGAGAGAGCGATGGAGAGCAAATTAACAGATAGTGGAGGAGGAAGGGAAAGAGATGACTGGGGGGAAACGTGAGGAAAAAAGAAAGTGTTGACTCAGACGAGATGGCTGGATAAAAGCTCACCTATCGCCAACTTGTAGTTGCAGAGCATCTCATCGCCTGAAGACATTTCGGGCTCGTCTGAAAGGTTTCTGAGACTTTTTGGTTACAATCATTTCTACACTGCAAAAGCACAAAAATTTTTACCAAGTATTTTGATTTAGTTTCTGGAGCAAATATCTCAGCACACTTGGAATGACACAAAACTGACTAACAAGCTTTCTTGAACTGTACTTTTTACTTTTACTGGAGTGATTTCATTATGAAGTATTTCTACTCTTACTTGAGTAAAATTTCTACACACTGAGTGAAAAACAGACACGTTTTAGCCAAACATTTACCACTTTTATGCAGTTTTTGTTAAAGTTTCATAAGAGTTTTATTGAAAGAAGCTGGTTTGGAAAAATTTTCTTTTGCCTGATTTTGATTTTTTGTTACTCGTATGAATTATTGTCATTTTTGTCCTTAAAATGCCAACATTTCCACCTAACTTTATATTTTGGTCTGTCTGAATATGTAATTTTTAAATATTAAGTGATTGATAATCCGATCAGTTACTCAGAACCTGAGAGAACGTTTTACCAAATACTCTTTTAATTCTTGAGTAATTTCTCGGACGACTACTTTTTACTTTTACTAGAGTAAAGATATGCTGAAGTGGGGCTTTTCTGACTTGAGTAAAACTTTTGGCTACCTTTGACTATGACCAACTTTTCAGCATGATATAAAGTTTGTTTTTAGTCAATAAATACTTAGTTTGGATGAAAAAGTGCAGATTAAACAAAGACATTTTTCCCATGTTATGAGTGGAATCTTTTCATCAAAATTAAGAAAGTATTGACTTAGAACAAACTGCAATTTCATGCTAAAAAGTTTCATTTTCCTTTGGGATCAACAAAGTAGTTTTTTTAATTTGAATTTTAAGTTTTAATTTTGCCAAATTGCAAACGTTTGGCTGTGACGTTTGTATCGATTGTGAAGAAATCTACGCTATGAAGGTTAAACACAATCATCTCCCACTGCGAAGCCAGAAGTGACCAATCAAACGACATCTTTCCCAGCAATAAAACGTCTTACGCTTTCCTCTTGCTCCGATTCTATTTGCTCAGTATTTGGAAGTGTGACCAACATGAACTCAATAACTTCGTTCACTTCCACCATTGTCAAATTACAACTACAGGTAGATTACGCTTCCTTTTTAAAAACTCAGTGTCATCGATCACACGTCCCCTTCTCCTTCTTTGATCGGTCTGGTTTCAACCAGACCGATTCAGCTGGAGAAATTTAACTCAATGGGAGAAACCCCAGACAGAGCGCTGAAGGTAGATGAGAATCGAGTGGAGTTGCTATAATATCTGAGATTTCTACAGATTTTTAGTTTTTACAACTGCAGAAAGAAATACATCTTTAAGAAAGACACTAGGTGTTGTACAAAAAAGCAGCTAATAACAAATTGACTAGATAGTCTAAAAGAATATTTATCAGTCCCTCCAAGATGTTGCGACGTTCTTTTGATTGTTGTGGCCTAAAATGACTGATTTTCAAAAAGTTGCAATTCTTTTGAAGCTTATTTTTGCCATTATTTGGTCTTACAAAAAGTACAAATTGCTGCACATAAACCTCAGGAATCGATAGGTTAATAATAGATTTCAGATAATTTTTTAAGTACCTTCTTGAAGTGGCACCTTTAATGTAAATAAAATATCCAGAGGAGTTTTTAAAGTTCAAAAGAAGAATCCCTTATTGGTCACTCAAGTTAACATAAATATTTGCACTTTGTTACAAATCATACAGAACATCTCAAAATGCTTTTTTGCAAAAAAAACAAAAAAAACAAAACGTGCTTTCATATTTCAGATTAACGACGAAATGAAACTGGAAGTTAAGCTGGAAGGCGATTGGGCGAAATCCAGCCCAGTTTCAGTGATTGGTGGGAAAAGGAGGAAAACGTTGAGATGATTAGTCAGGAACAAAAACGTTGTGCTAACTGGTGAAAAATGTACAAACCTGTGCAAACTTTGTGAATAATGAGTGAATTCAGGTTAGTAGGTGCGATTACAACATTGTTCGTTCCTAGAGGGACGATTAATGATTTTATATTGACAGTAGTAATGTGCTTTGCTGATCAATTTGACCATTATGTTCAACAATGAGGCAACAAACATTAAATGGGTAAAAAAAAAAAAGAAAAAAAAAAAAGCTAAAAAATCTGATAAGATTTGTTTAGGGTCAAGTGTTTCTAACGGTAATTTAGACCATTAACCTGGGCAATCACTGAGGGTTTATTGCGTTTACCTTTCTGTTCAGGACTGGTTTTATCAAGGTGCTTCGTCATTATCGGTCACTACCAGTAGCAGTGTGATTGTCCATTACATTTATAAATAAAAATGTTTCAGTTTATTCTTACCGTCTCAACCAAACCTCTAAAATCATCCCCAATTTCCACATGAAACATTAAAATCCTTTGAGCCGCGGCGTTTAGGCGTCATCCCTGCACTTCAGGTAAACGTATAGCTCTGTTTTATTAGCATTTGGTGTGAGCATATCTGTGAAGTGTGTGTGGGTGTGTGTGTGTGGGGGTGTGCTGACTAAGGCTTATCAGATTCTCAAGGGGCCAAAAAAAAAAAAAAAAGCCAGAAGAAAGAGAGGGGCAAGAGGGAAAAAAAAAAAAGAGGAGGATGGAGGTATTCTCTGCCTCGCTGTCTGATTGAATGGAAGCTGAAAGGTCACGACCTCTTTCTAAACACTCCACGGTTCTCAACATTAATCAAATAACACTCACACACACATCGGCGAGCGCGCGCACACTCTCCTCACACTCCTGCGCTGACCTTCACACTGCGAACACGCATAAGTTTGAAAACGAGTCGGGCTTACGCAGGCAGATGCAAATGGTGCTTACACACACACACACACACACACACACGCACACACACACGCCGCCAGGTGAATTTAGATGGGATTAGACACACATACCGCACTGTATAAACAGCGTCAAACGCCCTGTGTGTGTTTGTGTGTGTGTGGTTGTAACAGTGACATCTGCACCGTTGGCTAAACAGCTTGCGAATATGCTGATAAAAACAACGCCGGCAGCCAAATTTACAACACCTATAAAACACACATCCACACACGCACACACAGCCGTACACTCGGAGGGCGTATTACGGTGAGATTTACGGTGTGTCTGTGTGTGTGTTTGGCTTTATTGCAGTTTACAGGATGGTAAGAGCGTCTATGTAAGCAACAACTACTATCTGTGTGTGAGGCAGGGAGCTGTGTGTGTGTTCTGCTTGACTTTCTCTTTAATTTTTTATTTTTGTGCGTGTTACTTTGTGTTTGTAACCTTTGGTTCATCGTGTTCAGTGTTTGTGCAGCTTGGTTCTGCTCATTGTGGGTCGTCTCGTTTCATTTGAAACTTTCTCAAAGGATGCGTCTGTCTGAAACGCTCCAGACAAATAAATCTTTAGCCAGATGGTCTGAAATGTTGGAGCAGGAGCAGCTTTTTTTTTTTTTTTTTTTGCGTTCACACCAGTTCTGATTAATCCCCTTCAATCAAACTATAGTTTGTTTAAAACGTAGGAATGCACCGATCCACTTTTTTCTCTTCCGATATCTGAGGTTTAGTATCGGCCGATACCAATTTGAAACAGAAAAACGGGGCTAAATTGTCTTGAAACGTTTCCTTTTTTTAAAAAAATATAGTGAATTACATGTTTATTTGATAACTCTGCAACACTAAAATACACCAATAGCTTCACAAGCTTGGTCAAACATTTAAAAACCATTCAACCGAGTAACAACCAATGCAAAATAAATAATGCAGAAACTGAAACTGATAAAAATAACAGGTTGCCTACCTTGTTCAAACATAAAAAAATACACTGCAGCAAAGCTTCTTTCATACTGTTCAGAAAGTGAAATTAGGAATTTTAAATAAAATGTAAAATAAATAATAAAGCATGACGTCACTCAGAGCTCAACGAATAGAACTAGACTGAAAAAATCCGCCCCCATGCATGTCATCGATGCTCAATCTAGAATATTTTTCAATATCGGGACCGATACCGATATTAATATTGGATTGGTGCATCTCTATAGAAAGTTCGGTTCATTTGGAGAGGATTGAATGTGTAATCGAACTCCAAAAAAGTGAACTCTGGTCCGCCTAAAAACCTAGATATCGGTTCGGTTGAAGTGAACTCTGGTGCGGTTTGAATGTGAACGCCAAGTGGACCGGAGGCCGCTCCAAAAGGAGGAACTTGTTGTTCATTCCAGTCAAACTGTGATTGTTTTAATCATAGTGGAAAAAAGCCAAACAAATCTCATGCAGTTGCTTGATGTAGCGCTAACACAAGACTCTACCCAGAATGAGCAGCAAGTATATATGGCAAGCTGATTTTAATTTAATCAAACAAACTGATCGCCAATACCAATTAAATTCAAACTGAGTGAAAGTTTCTCCTTGTAAAGATTCAACTTCTACTTTAATATGTATGATAACGTTCCTTCTAAGCAGGTAGAATGTATTTGTGGATAGTTGTAGTGAAATAATGACAAATAATGTTGGTGAAAACTGAAATATTCACTGCGGATATGATTGATGTCCATTTGGATATTTGTTCTTTTTAAGGAGAAATAATTGATTAGTAACTTTTTGATTTAAAGACGCCCTCATGGCTATTAAATGTTAAAACGTCTTACCATAAAAAAGGCAGCGAGCTAAGTTTTGCTCCTTGTGGCCGTTTGAAGAACTGCAGTTTTTTTGGTTGTAAAAATATTTTAGAAAGAAAATTTCCCACTGAGATGACACAAATGTAGAAATTATGGACAAAATTAAACCTTCCTGCTTTAAACTATTGTTCATCCATCAATAAAACGTCAATAAATTGAGTTTTAAGGATTTTTAACTTCTGCATCTTGTCTATTTTTAATCAACAACACTGTGTATAAATGCAGTGCTCTGTGCTTGTTTGCAGATGTTATCATGCAAACCATTAGCTGGATGAATACAATGCTTTCCCAGTGACATTCCAATAAAAGATGTTTTTTTCCAGGTTTTTATGGTGGTAAAAGTTCACCGGTTTGCATATCAAACCTACATTTCCTGCCTCTTCCATTCATCAAACTTTGGGATAGTTGGCAATCATTTACAGACTTTAAGTAATAAGAATGTTTTGGGCTTGATATTGGTTATATTTTTAGCTTCAGAGTATAGCTTCATCTTTTATAACATGGATTTTCCGTGGAGACATGAAGAAAGTTTAATTTCTGCTTTAAATGTTGACATTTAGTGGGGAAAAAATAAGTTTATTATCTATATTCATGGTGTGTAGTGGAATCCAAAGCTAATTCTCTTAATGTGGGTAGAAATGAAAGACTTCCTCTTCTTGTGAAGGTTCACCGCCGTGCCAATGGGCAAGGCAGCGACCTCCCAGCCGAGCAGAGCCTGTGAGTGTGTGGGAGTGTGAGAACGTGCAACAGGAAGTCATTAAAAAAAACAGTTGTAAACATGTTCGTGAAACATTTTGTTGGATATATATACAGCGCCATTCTTAAAGAGTCAGTGCACTTGGAGCAGAAATAAAGCCAGTGTGTGTTTATGCAGACTATATCAGGGGCTTTTAGCCTTTTTTCCCCCTGACTGTGGATAAATTTAGCCTCTGCCTGGGACATTTAGACGGGGCGCGCTGTGATCATCAGGAAACGGAGTTGAACTCTGTTTAGCAATAAAATCCAATGAAACTAACAAAAAAAATGTAAAGATCTATGTGTGAAACTTTTCTGGCGGTTTTCAGATTGCTCCAGCAGTCTGAAAGGTTTATGTAACGCTGCAGGAGAAAAGCGGAAACACACCAGAAAATGAACATTTTCTGACTGTTGCTTGCTTCATTCATGGTGAGACCAGAAGAGAGACGTTGTAGCTCTTCTGCAACAAGTTACTGCTGCAACATCCCGTCTGTAAGGGTCTGACTCCCATGAGCAACGCTCATTCAGAAAGAAAAGATGGTTCCATTAAATCTAACGGTGATTCATGATGAATCATAATAACACTGAATTATCATATCCTGTCTTTCTCATGTCTCATTCTAAGTAAAATCCTGGCGATTTGCAGAGGATTTTTGCAAGAGTTGGACCTCGTTTCTTTTTTTTATGTGACTTTTTAGACCATAAGAAAAACAAATTTTACAGTATAAATTAGTTTTATTCTGAATATCAACTGCATATTAATAAATAAAGATACTTAACCATCATATGTTCTGTTCATTCAGTACAATCCAGAGAGTTGCTCAAGTTGTTTTCACTCTGGTAGACCCGGTCCGATTTAGGACCAAGGCCGCAACATTTGTTACATTTTTCAACTGCTCTGTGTCAAACAGACCAAACTAATTAAGAAACTTTAATTAGCGGTTTGCAGCGCCCCCTCACCTGTGGGGGCGCTGCTCCCAGAGCCTTTGAAGGAAACAACACAAAAACCTCTGAAGACACTGAGCGGACTTTGTCCAGTTCTGCCGCTACCGCTAATCTAGCGTGTTTGTTTTGGTTGAATTTACCCAGAATTCCCTGCAGTCCTTTAGTGTATGTTTGATCATTTGTAGCAAAGTAGTAGCAACAAAAATGCTTCTGCTGTATTGACCTAATGTCAGTACAGTAGATTATTCTACTGATTAATCGATTAATATTTGAATAGCAAAAGGTGCTTTTTAAAGATTTAAAAAAAATTTTTTTTACAAAATTTGAACCAGGTGAAGCTAAAACTTGAGGCCTTTTTCGTAGAACATATTTACAGCCAACTATGTTTTTATATATCTTAAATGAAAGTGTATTTACTTTTTGTAAAGTTTTGGTTTTATAACTCTAAATGTGTTGTTGTTGAGTCTGTACACTCCAGCAAACAATTGATTATTCGATTAGTTGACGATTATTTCAAAAATCAATTAATCATGATTAATCATTATTAATCACAATCATTCAGGCTTTGGAAGCACTAAAAACATTAAAAAATTGTACTAAATAAACTAAAAGTACGATATTTGTCCACATATTGGCATTAAGTTTGAGCTGTTTTATGTTTATGGAGCAAATATTTTAGAGACTTGGCTCTTAATTTTATGCCTAAAACCAGAATTTGTTGCCTTTAAAGCTGGAAGGTCTAATAGTGAACTGTAATCTTAAAAACATTGTTTTCCTTTCCAAGTCAGAAACCTTCAAAGTATATTGTTTCATTTTTTATTTAATAAAAGCTGTGATGGAAAATGTCAGTTGATAGTTGAGAAAAAAGGTTTCTGGCAGAGAGGAGGGCTTTCTGAGGAAATAAAACATCTCCCATAGCAACTAAAAACATTTGTCTCTTTAAATAAAGTAAACTTAGTCCCAGTAGGGTCTTTTCTAAAAAGTCACATAAGCAAAGTCGGGTTAAAAGTTGAGTTTTCGTCACCAGATGTTGGTCTCCTCCTTCCTTTTATCACTTTATTATAACATCTAAATGTTTTTGACCCTCGGAGGTCATCGGATGATTCGTGGACAGTTTCAATAAAAAGAAAAAACCCAGCAGCTGAATTATAGGAATGTAAATAAAGAGCATTTGGAGCTGTGGGAATCCAGCTGCTCTGAAGACGAACCAGTCTCGCGTTTTAAAACCTGAACTCCGAAGTGGGAACATGCGAATGGCTTTTACTCCTCTTCCTCCCCCGTCCGTCCAGATCTTGTCTCCCTCTTCGAATTAGACAATGAAAACAATGAATTTGGTGTCTGTTTCTTTCTCCCCGCCCGCCCCCATCCTGCTTGCCCTCTCGCTCTGACCCCGAGTCGCACTCTTTGGGCCCAAACGGCGACCCCCCACTCCTCTGTTCTTATGCGTTTTGGTTTCTCTCTCTGTACTCAGATGTTGGTTTCATCCTTCTGTTTCTTATCTGCGCCTCTGCCTGGCCTGGCTCGTCTTTTTCTCTTTCTCTCTCATCCTCCTTTCTGAGAGATTTCATGCTCCAGCTGCCCTATTATCAGCCTGTCTGAGGTTGTGTTAACTACAACAATGCTGCTACACATACGCTGATGGACAGACAGGCAGGAAGATAGATACTCAATTAGGTGAAACTCCGCTTTTAGTTGAGCTTTTGCTTTTTTTTGGTTGCGTATTTGGTGCCAAACTTGATCAAATTTTGTTTAACTGTCTATTTTTGACCAGAAATAACAACCAGGAAGCAAAGTTGTACACCACTGTATCATCAGCATACATATTCATTTAAGTTAACAGTTTAACCTAGTCATCATTAAATTAATTAATCGCATGATAAGTTAAAACAAACGATTTATGATTTCTACCAGAAACTGGATGATAAAAGTCTCCAGTCTGGTGTTTTGGTCTCAATTAAACCTTTTTTTGACAGACAGTTTTGTTTACAGAGACTTCATACTTCATTTTATGTTGTTTTGTTTATTTTTTTTTTGATTATTTAAAATTTATTCCAGTTTCTGTATTGAGTGTTCGTTAGAATCTAAAGTTTATTGATCTTTGAGAATGTGTTCTTGCATTATTACCATTATGTTACCTGAAGATTGTCTCAAAGCAACCATATTGTCGTTTATCGCGATAACTTCTGGGACAATTTATCGTCCAGCAACATCTGTTCTCGTGACGGGCTGAAAAAACAAAACAAAACTTCAGGTCAATTAGAAGATTAAAATCAGTCTAAATGCGTCATCTTTCTCTTTTAAAAACAAAATGTTAATGTTTTTGTTTTTCAGTTTCTCTTAACACAAACCTACAGCAGAGTGTTTTCACCTACCTGCATTAAACCAAACAACCCCCCGAAGAATTAGATGGTTTATTATAGATAATCAGTTGTTTTGCTTTAGCTGAAGTAGCTTGTTGTGATTCTCAGCGTGTGGCTCACGAGCCTAAAATGAATCTATCCATCTTCTGGGAGTGTTTTCTTTAGCTGGAGCCTGAAACTGTTCAGCGAGTCCAGATAAAGTCCACCGCTTTTATTTAAACCCAGATATGTTGAGTTACTTTGGATTTTACTTCTTTATTTTGTTTTTGTACCTAAATACCGTCCAAAAAAAACATGGCTGACATTATCTGGCTCACAGGAGGAAAATAAATCCAATATATAGATATTTTATATATAGATGTGAATGAGAGCGCTTCATGAAGTCAACAGGGTGGGGCGGTTTTCTCGTCGAGATGACAGAGTCTGAGTGTTATTGAACACAGATGAGTTTGTGTTTGATGTTTCCACGAGTCGGGATTTTTTTTTACCTCAACACCGGTGACCTTTGGCCTCAGTGAAAGAAAGCAAGAAAACCTGGAGACAGATTTATGATAAAATCTTGTCGTCTTCTTTTAAAAACAGGGCAGTTTCTGCTTTGGTGCATCTTCTTCTAATGTCTTCTTTCAGTTTTCTGCTTTCTTGATTTTATTTATTTGTTCTTCTGTTTCTTTTTCATCCAATCTTTTTAACTAATTTCTTCTTTCTAACTGTGTCTAAGCTGTGGGAACCTTTTCCGGTGGTTTTTCTACGCAAAACGTCCAAATTACGCAAAGCCGTTCTAGGGCAGTAACGTTCATATTTACTTTAAATTACATTATTGGAGTGGTTTTTTTTTTGTTGCTTGCAGACAGAACATTGAAATAGAAATTTTAAATGTTGTTTTATGATAGTAAAGTCAGCTAATCTTGCGGGAGAAATGGAATAAATGAAGCGTAGAATTTTGCGTTCAGCGTCTGTCAGTCACTCCAGTTTTTCACGATTCTACAATTGCATAAATTTGCGTGAATCGACAAGTGCCTGCATTTTTTTATGCGAGTGTATTGCACATTTTGTGGAAAATTGGTCAAAAATACGGGGTTTCTGTGGTTCTAACCTCCACCTGCAGGGGGCAGTGTTTCTAACTGCCGCCTCAGCCTTTCTTGATGTCAAGTTACAGTTTGTGATCGACATGATTACAAACTCTACAGATCCGTTTGCTTGTTGTTTTTATCCTCATAATTTTTCTGCTTCTTGCAGACTTTTGAAGTGAGGAACATCAGTGAATTTGTGTGGAAAAAAAATCACAAAAACAATCATAAAATCCCGGAGTGACTGAACTATGTGAGAAACTCTTTAATTACCATTATTTAAGGATGAAACAAGAGCTACCGAAGGCAGTGACACTGAATCTTCGTCACAAAATCTAAACAAACATCATATTTTAGCAGTTGTAGGATTTCTCTTTTGTTTTTGGCTATAGACCAGGAGACATTTCTCCTGCTAGCGTTACACTCTTTGTTTTTGTTGAATTTACCCAGAATTCCCTGCGCTGTAGTCCACTTCCTGCTTTTGGAGTGGTCTCTGGTCCACTTGGCGTTCATATATGCGTTCAAACCGCACCAGAATTCACTTCAACCCAATAGAAACATTGTTTTTTAGGCAGATCAGAGTCGCTTTTAGGAGTATGTTTGAACATTTGAACCTCCATAAACGAACCAAACTTTCTACGCAATGAAAATTGAGTTTCATTAAAGCATATTAGACACGACTGGTTTGAATTTACCCCTAAATTTTCAGCTTTTTCTTTTCACAATTGCAAATCTATTCCTCTCTCTCCCGTTAACACTGTGTTGTGGTTACACATTTCCCATAAAAGATGTGAATAAACTCTGAAGCTAATTCTGTGTTGGTTTTATTTTATTGTTTCTGGACTGGTTTAGGACATAATTTATCAAACGGTCCAGTTTTGTTCCCCGCAGTGGATTTGTATGAAATAAATGGACCAGATAGTTTAAAGAAAATTAACTGTTGAAAATTCAAAATAAATTCCGAACTTTTTTGTCCCTGTATTTCTTTCTTCTTCTTCTTCTTTTTTTTTTTTTTAACTTTTATCCATTTCTCCTGTGTTTGGATTATCAAATCTTTGCTCTGTTGTTGTTTGGATTCCTTCAGGATTTTGTCCAAATCCCAGCCATGTTTGTAGTTTTTAGAGCCTTTTGTTCACATATTGGAGCGTAAAGAGAGAATAAATGTGTTTTAAAATAAATCAACATCCTGAACGCAGCTTTACGAGTTTGTGAGATGACTTTTCATTATGAGTTTCAGCTGTGTGTGTGTATCTGAGGGTCTTTTTAACTCAGAGCTTAAAAGCAGCATTTCCTGCCTCTGAGGATGAAAGCTGCATGATTATTTGTCCTGTGTGTGTGTGACTGACCCACTTGAGGCCAACAAATACCACAGGCTCCAATGTTCGTGTGAATGCTTTCTTCATGGTGTGTGTCAGCGGCAACATGGGCACCTGTGTGTGTTTTCCTAATGCAGTGCTTGTAGATTAGTTGCCAGCCTCCTGTGTGTAAGTGTTTCGCGGTTTGTTCTCGTACGCTTTGTTTAGAATGACCTAAAAACAGACCCGACATTCCTCTGCTTCATGACACCAGCGACATTTTTAACCAAGCTAGCTCACCATGGTTAAAACTAATCGTTTTAAAAGAATGCTTTTCTTTTTTAATGGAAAGTCCTGATCCGCACAGCAGCAAATGAGGCAAAACCAAAATGTTTGAAGGTAAATGTCGCTGCATCGAACATCCCGCTCACATTTACTCCTTCAAACGCTCTCCAAAGTTCAAATAGTCTTCATTTAATGAGCTTGTTGAGTTTGTGGTTTCTCTTGTTGTAAATAAGGTTTACTGAGCAATATTAGGTTGCTTTGGTTCAATTCAGCAACTTTTTTGCCTGCTATACCTGCGTCAACTTCATTAGATTTGTTTTGGGATTTCCCTTTCAAAGTGAGCCAAAGCTTTAGCTGTAAAAAGGCTAAATCATCCAGGAAGGTCGGGATTTAAACGATACAGTTTGTGTTTTGTCATAAAAATGTCATATTTAGTGAAATAAGAGCTAAAGTGAAAGCTTAAAATCAATTATACTGAGACGAAAAAGCAAAGTCTTTCATGTTTGCTTTGTTTTTTTCTTGATATGAACAGATGAACTCTGGACAGTTTTTGTGTAGCGTCCTAAATCAGCTCTGCTCAATAAAAAAAGTTTAAGGTGTTTTACGTGTCATACAGACATCTGGTAAAAAGTAGAAAACAACAGATCAAATTGTTTTTAGCTCTACTGATGTTTTCTCAGCTTTACTGAACTTTGCACTAAAGGCAACAAACATTTATGAGGAAATGGGTGTTGGAAAGTTCCAGTGAGACTTAAATAACCTAAAAATCTTGATTAAGATGTTCATCGTGATACACAACAATATGTTAAAATTAACCCCAGTTCACATTTGTAATTCAGAAGTCCCTGACCTGTTTTATTGTTTTAGATGTAACCGTGCTAACACTGTTATTTTCTTAACATATCAAGTTTAACAGAAAGTTCAAATCATCCAGGCTGCGTTCACACCAGCCATTTTTAGTCCGCTTTAATCTAAATCTGGTTTTGTCTAGAAAATCCCTTCCATTTGAGGCAAAGTGAATGTGCTATCCAACCAAAAAAGCAAACTCTGGTCCACCTACAAACCTCTGTTTCCAAATTAACTCTGGTACAGTTTGAATGCATATGTGAATCCAAGTGGACCAGAAACTGCTCCAAAAGCAGGAAGTGGACTGGAGCACAGGGCATTCTGGCTAAACAACAAAAGCTCTAGTTAGAAAATACAATATAAAAGTAAATACAATCGCTAAAATTTGATGCTTCTCCATTTTTGTTTACATTTTGTGAAGAAGGAAGTTGTGCTTAGTGTCTTCTTCTGAATTTTTTGTGTCATTTCCTCCTTTTATTGTTGGTGCAGCGCCCCCACAGGCGAGGAGGGTAAAGGGATTTTTAGTTAGTTTGAATAGTTTGAATCCATGCAGAGTGAAAGTGAACCACTGAAAATGTTACTAATGTTGCAATTTTGGTTCCCAATTGAACCGAATCTACTGGACTATCAGGTGTGAAAACACCGTTAAAGTAGATGAGAAATTTATTTTTACTTTTCTACTTCCTGTAGACAAACTAAATATCAAATTATCTATGCCACTGGCATTTTGAGATGAAACTAGACAAGCTGGAGATGGGATTAATTTACACACCAGTTCTTGACGCCCAATTCTGTAAACAATGGTATGCATTGTTTACAGAAGCTTGGGCCAAGTTGTTTATAGATCGATTTTAAAGTTGTGACTCAGACAGTATTGTCACAGAATCATAACAAGACAAAGGAAGCTAAGAAAAAAGAAAGTTATGTGTCATCAGTGTTTCTTTCAGTCATTGTTTACGTCTTTAATTATCGCGTTAGGCTTCTTCTGGTATAGATTTATGTTGCATGTCTCACGTTAATTACGTAAAAGTCGAATAAAATGCGACAGAGTTGCTTTGGTAATGTTTTTGACTTAGCGCCATATATGGCAGCAGCATAAATCTGATTTTTTCTTTTGTGGGCTGAGGGTTAAAAAGATTGGAATCGGGCTGCTCAGACTGCCGTGAAAAAAATCGGATTTGGAAATTTCTGAATTTGAAAAGTTGAAAATTTGCTCAGAGAATACTCTGGAAATATGAGATTAATCTCAGAAATTTTCTAGAAAAACCCTGGAAATTTTTGGAATTTCAAAAATCGAATATTTTTGACTTTCAAAAAAAATTTTCACTTACAACTTTAAACGTTTTTGACTTTTTTAAGTCAAAACATTGTCATATTTTTGTAGAAAATGTTTTAAATTAATGTCATAATTTTCTTGTATTTTTTTCTAGAAAGTTTTCTGGCAGAAACTTGCTCCTCTCTTTTTCTTCCATCTACAATGGTCCTAATAAAATATTCATAATCAATTCAACTGCATCTTATTATTGTTTACATCTAAAATGCCTCTTCTTACATCAGTTACATCAATAGTATAAAGTAGTAACAGCAATACCTCATAGCCATTAGTTCCTGTACCGATTAATAAGTATTTAATCTTATTTTTAAGGGTTTTTGTTTAAAAAGAAGCTACTACAATAATCATACAAGTGTTTTGCTCTGTCTTGAGACTATTGTTTATGTTCATTTTATTTCGTAACTATGTTTTTGATGGTTAAAACTTGGGCCAATCGTCACAGTATCAGTTTCAATCAAGTTTTATTTCCTGGAAATCTGACTCACACAGTTCTGGGACTTTTAAATAATTTGTAGAAAACCTTTTGTTACGCTGGGATTAAGTCATAACCGTGATCTCATTCTTACCACGTGAACACATCAGCCATGACTGTTTCATTATCATTTCAAATCCCAAACCGTTTTCTGTTTCATTTTATTCCTTTGAACGCTTCAAGCATTTACTGTGATGAGATGGTTTAAAGCGTCAAGTGTCAAACATGAACAGTATCTACAGGACAAACACTGCTTAATGTCTAATTTGCTCAGCCATTTACTCAGTGTCGTAACACAAAAAGAAAAAGAACGGGAAAATCATCAGTCAGCTGTAATTAATAGACAACTAATGCTGACTCCATTAAAGTGGTGGTTAGGGCTGAGTCAGCGTTGTTCAGCGAGCGCACTGGACTCCTGGAAAACAGATTAACTAGACCAGGACAGCATAATGAGGGCAGTAACAGCCCAGTTTATTTAAAAATATAAAAGAAGAAAAGCAGCTTAAAAAAAACAAAAAAAAAAAAACCAAAGTTGGTGCTGTCTGTGAAATCCAAGCAGACAGACAGAGTCACGCTCTTTTACAGGAAAAGGAATCAGAGCGCCGGTGTGTCACAGCAGGTCTGGGTTTTACTCTGAGGTTTCTGCTGACTCACAGAGGCAGGAGGAGGATTTTTTCATCTGGAGGTACAATTACAAACTCAATCAGACACGAGGACCGACGGAAATATCAGTCTGTGTCAGGCTCACCTTTCTATAGTTAGCTAAAACTAACAAAAACTGAGGAAAAAACCTAAACCAACTGGAACTATATCATGCATTTATAGAACTAACTAAAGCATACTGAAATTATAGGTATAATATTAGCCTTTCGAACTGATGTGAATGCAGTTTACATCAGCTGTCGCCAAATTGCGGCGCTCCATACTACATAGCAAAAGTCTGTTTGTTGTTCAACGCTAATTAACCACAATTTTTAAAACTTTTACCTGTTGAGTATTAATTACCTGATCAATGTAAACACAATCACAATACTTTAGCCTTTTTGAATTCTGCACATAAAAATATGAAAAAACTAAAACTACTGCAACTAAAAAAAAAAACTAGCAAACACACTCATTAGTGTAAAACTACCTGATTTAGATTAACAAAATAAAAGTAAACTATAATAAAAAGTCCAAAACTGTTATAAATCTGGTTAGGACGAGGTTTGGGTTCGTACTTTCAGACCTGATACAAAGTAAAATCTGTTAAGAGTCTCTATGTATTCATCACTTACTGGCTGAAAAACATACTAATATGTAATGTTTTCATATCAGTTAATAATTATTAAGTTTTTTTTGTTGTTGTTGTTGTTTTAAATATTTGAAATACTGCCAAACTAGTGACATGACCTTACCTTGTTCTATCCAGTTTCCGCTCCGTGCCGTTATTTTTATTTTTAAGTAGTTCAGTGGCGGAACCTTAAACTGCAGCTGCAGCAGTTACTAAACAGGTTGTTGCTAGGGAACCAAAGAATAAGCGAGTTGCTAGGTAACCAAAGAGCGAGTGACTTGGAAGATTCCACCAGCTAGCTTATCTAGCTGTGAGCGGCTGAGCGGCTAAAGCCTAATTCCCCCAGAATGCTGTGCGGTCTGGATCGGAGTTCAGTGAAATTATTGAAAATTCTGTTGGACGTATTTTCTAGTGATGTTACGTCTTTATAGCAATGTGTATTGTTATTGATTTGTTGCCCAGCCATATGATTAAGAGGTTAAAGTTAGCTGAGTCAAAGAACGTTATTTTTGCTAACAGGAGTAATACGGCGCTGGGCAGGAGGAGATTGTTGTGACCAAAAGGAAAACACAACTGCAGTAGCCACCTTTCAACCCAAAGAGGGCAGCACCGAGGCGGTTTCAAGCTAAATAATGCAGAATTGATCATCATAACAACAAGCTTTGACTTGTTGTTATGATAAATTTCACTGGATGACAAATTGTCCCAGAAGTTATTGTGATAAATGATAACATTGTTGTTTTGAAACCGTTATCAAGTAATAATAATAATAATAATAATAATAATAATAATAATAATAATAATAATGCAAGAGTGTATTCTCAAAGATGAAGAAAAATTAAATTCTAATGAATATTTAACACTTGACCTGAAAGATATTTTAAATATCCACAATAAAAAACAACAACAAATAAAATAGATGCTTAAGTCTCTGTAAACAAAATTGTCCTTCAAATCAAGGGCGAACTGAGATCAGACCATAAACTGGACTTTTATCATCTGGTTTATGGTGGTAAGATGGAGAGAAGAGAGAAAAATGATAAATCAAACACATGGAAATTGAGTTTGTTTTAATTTATCATGCGATTAATTTATTGATCGTTTATTGTGACAAGAAAAAGTTACATAATTATAATTATAGTAACCATTAAGAAACAATGTAGACAGTTTATCTGGAAAAATAGTAGATTTTGGGTTTAGTTACTCTTTCTAAGCACCAGGTACCTTAACACATGTTGTATAATGGATTTCTCTTTAGCTCTCTGTGATTTTTCTCTTAAATTTCAAAGCTTTTATAAAAACTGTCAGATATCTCCACAGACTCTGCTAAAGCTTTGACTTGTTGTTAAAATCCAGCAGCATCCAGGCTCGTACTCGACTCCAGCTCTGTTAAATACCTGTTTCTGTCTCAGATATAATTACACCGTCTGATAAAATGATTATACTGGGATATTTCCAACTGTGGCCGGCTCGCTTTTGGAGCATGTTCATTTCCTCTCGCCAAAGTGCTCCGGCTCACCTTCAGCCCTTTAATGCAGAATGACACGTCTGCTGGTTGGGAGACCTGCTTGCATCCCCTGACGGCTCAAACGGTGTCATTTTGCATTAAATAGATTGTGTTTTGGAGCATAATGTTCCTGGGTGGCTGCAAAAAAACCAAGCGTTGCATTACTGAGCTGATGCACCCGCTGCAACGAGAGCCTGATATTTACAGACTGCTTCTCTGAATAGCACAGAAACACCAGGCATTTCAAAATCCAGGTTGGTAATAAATAAAAGACAAACGTATCTTTATTGGATATTTATGTATTTATTCATTTGATGAAGGTTTCTTGTACATATTTTTGTGCATTTTATTCTCAAAGTAGTAGAAAAACATCACAAAATTACGGATTTTGTGATGTTTGTCGGTTACAAAAAAAACCTACAAAAGTACGGATTTTCCTCAGCTTCTGTTTGTGATTTAATCGTAAGTCTGCTTTGTTGCAATTGTTAGATAATAAGAACTGGACTTTTTTTTAAGATTTGAGTTTAATTTTATTCTTTGTATCGTTAAACTGTACACTAGGCGCAAAAATGACTAAGAATTTTATTCAACTTAAGTCTCAAAACGACTTTATTCTCGTATTATTTAGAATTTTTTTGTTGTACAACTTTTATTCTCAAAATATTATGACTTTATTCTTGTATGATTACAACTTTTTTCTCATGTTATTACAACCTTATTCTGGTATTATGACTTTATTCTTATGTTATTACATCTTTATTCTCGTGCTATTACAACACTTTTTATATTTAGAATTTTTTTGTCGTACAATTTTTATTCTCAAAATATTATGACTTTATTCTTGTATGATTAAAAAAATTTTCTCATGTTATTACAACCTTATTCTGGTATTATGACTTTATTCTTATGTTATTACAACTTTATTCTCATGCTATTACAACACTTTTTATGTTTAGAATTTTTTTGTTTTACAACTTTTATTCTCGAAATATTGAAACTTTATTTTTGTATTATTTCGACTTTATCCAGGTAACATTATGACTTTGTCAAACTATTTCAACTTTATAGTTGCACAACTTTATTCTTGTAATTAAAAAGCTTCGGCCTGGCCCTAATAATTTGTATATTTGTTTTAAATATACAAATAACAACACTTAGGAAATGTCTCTGACTATTTTATGCAGCAATGAATATTCCTCTTTACTTTTAGCACTAACAGCATTCCTCTTTAAATGCTGATTAGAGAAAAATCTGTTTTTTTTAAGCAAAGCTACCAGACAAATGACGTTTTATTGGTCTATGCTTAATTTGTGGCTACAGCTGGCTGTAATGTTTCGCTCTGAAACATTAGCTTGACTCCAGCGTAACTGTAATAATGAAGCAGCGCTCTCTGGTTTCCATTGACGAACTGATAACAGAGTTAACTGCCTTATAAAGTGCTGCAGTTTGTGTGTAATCAGATGCTATTGACAGCCCCGTAAATTAGGACACAGTTACAGCTGCAGACTTCCTCTGACAGAGTCCCACAGTCTGATCGGATCTGGGAAAAATCACACCGTATTTCTCCGCTCAACGTTAAGCGTCTGAAAAACACGTTCAGGTTTCTGTCTCTGGAGAAAGCTGATCAATGTGAGCGGGTTGGTAATTGCTTCACCAGCTGCTGTTTTTGAGGCTTTTCTTTCCGTTTTTAAAAGCTGGATTTGCCCTCCAGCTGCACATAACCAGCAACACAACAAAGCTGAATATTTAACCTAGGAGGGATGGAGGAAGGCCAGAAAAGCAAATGATAAAGCAGTTTTATTGTTCCGGTAGTTAGCAGGGTGATATATTGCCTCCTCACGTTTCTCCTCAAACCTTGCTCTAATTAACCAGATTACTCTTCTCTGCTGGGAAAGTGTTATTGTTTGTGTCATCTCTGGGCCACCGTAGCTGGAGGAAATATTGCGGTGCTTGTTACTGTCAGGAACAGTCGGCTCATTTAGAAAACACACAGAGCTACCAGTGACACTTGATAACCTTTTAATAAAGAGCTTCATGTCAGATTATATTTATATAGATGAACTCTGGTGGTGGTGTTGGAGATGTGCTGGTTTGTATTGAGAAAGACAAAAAAAGCAAAAAGAAACAAGCAACGTCGCACCAATAAGAAACGATAAATTATCCCAGAAGTTATTGCGATTAATGATAATATTGATGTTTTGAGACAATTTTCAAGTAATTTAATGGTAAGGGAATAAATAATACGAGGATGGAGCTGTTGCAATAAGCAATAAATAAATTAATTGTATAATAAATTAAAATTAGCTCAATAATTTCCATTTGATCTCTTTCTACAAAAAACTGGATGGTAAACGTCTGCAGTCTGGTTTTTGGGTCTCAACTAAACCTTTTTTTGAAGGATAATTTTGTTTATAAAGACTTTATAATTATAATAATAATGCAAGATTGTGTCCTTTCATTATTATGCCTTTATATTACTTGAAGATGGTCTCAAAACAACATTAATGACTAATAACTTCTGAGACAATTCATTGTCCAGCAAAATTGATCATAACATATTCTCAAAGATTAATAAACTTTAACTTATAATAAACATTTAACACTGCAACTGGAAGACATTTAAAATATCCAAAATAAATAAACAAAACAATAGAAGAAGCAAATAAAATTAATTGTGACGTCTTTGTAAACAAAACTGTCCTTCAAGAAAAAGAGACCAAAACGCCAAACTGAAGACTTTTGTCATCCAGATTTTGGTAGAAATAGAGAGAAAAAAGAAAAACAATAAATGATGCAAATGGTAATTAATGAGATTGATAACTGCGACAGGCTTACCTGTATGTGTTTTAAAGCTGCTATCAATCATAAAATGCTTCAAATTATATTACGATATTTTAATTCTCAGTGTTTTTTGTGAATTATTTGTATTTATTTTAAAAAAATGTCACTTCAAAACCTATTTAGTCACAAAAAACATCATCTACATCTAAAAATGATAAACGATAATATTGTTTGTTTTGACACAATCTTCACACAATATTATGATATTGCAACAGGCTTACCTGTGTGCTGTGTTTTAAAGGAATCCAGACCTTCAAACCTTTCAAATTTTAGTACAATATTTTAATTTTCAGTTGTTATTTCGTGAATAATTTGTGTTTTATGAAGAAAATGCCTCTTCATAACTAATTTAGTTGCTTACTGTAGCTGTAAAAATCCCCTCGTATGTCTAAAAAGTGTTTATTGATCTAAATTGTTGCTACATTGTATTTTTATTCATCACAATTACAAATTTTGTTGGGTAATAAACTAATAAATTGTCCCAGACGTTTTCGCGATAAACGATAACATTGTTTCAACCTCATTTTCACATAAATTATTGTGTGAAAATACACAATAATTTATGTGTATTTATAATTTCAGTTTATTGAGACCAATAAACTTAAATTTTTACTGGAACTGGAAGACCTTTTAATTATCCAAAATAAAACAGAAACCATAAATAAATGGATTGCGATATATCTCTAAACAAAGTCAGAATGGAAATTATGGCATTTCATCGATAATTAAAAGGATAAAGAATCCAAGCTGCGTTAGTGAACTCTGAATTTGTTTGTATGACCTTTAACCTCCCCATTTCCTGTTTGATTATGGCGAATAAAGGCCACTAGAGCCAGAAAACAAATTAAAAACGTCAAGTTGTTATATCTTTGTGAAGACGCAGTTCAGACATACTCCTAAAATCTGATATCTGTCAGGTAAGTATGGAAAAAATAGAGAATAATTGTTTTTGGCCTGACTTTCAGCTGACAGGATAAAGGAAAGATTTCCCTCATATGTTCCTGATGGTTGATTTTCTATAAATGGTGCCAAATGTTTCAGTTTGTCACAGATAAACCATCTGTTTCGTGTGATTATCAGTGGAAAATATGACTTTAAAAAAAAAAAAAAAAAAAAAAAATTCTGGTCAGAGTTGCTGCGAAATTCCTGCAGCTAAAGTCACTTTGTCACCATAAAGGAGTTTAATGTTTCAGACTCCAGATTAGTTGTTATAAAGTGTAAAAAAAAAGGGAATTAAAATGGTTTAACTGGGTGTGCTAAAGCGAAGCTGCAGCCTGAGAACGACGACAGTCAGTTGTTAATAAAGTTGATGTGTTAGTTCATCATTGTAAAAACTTTACAACTCTTGCAGAGCTTATCATTTTTATAATAACCAGCTCCATGTGTGTTATTTATTACAGTACTGTTATCAGCTTTATAATGGCTCTCTGTTTTTCTCCGTGTGTGTGACCGTGCCGACCCACCGCGAGGGCGTAATAGAATAAGCACTAATCTGTGTGTGTGTGTGTATCTGTAATAATACTATATTCTGGAAGATTCACTGTGTGTGTTTATAGAAGAACTGAGCTCTGTGTGTGTGTGTGTATGTGTATGTGTGTGTCCACCCTGACCAGTGTAAACTAATATTGATTCAGCTGTTGGTGTTATGTACTAGTCATAAAACTGGACTTATTGTAGGATCCAGGCTTACCTTCTGACTCTGCGACTGTTTTTTCATGTGTTTGTAGTTGGAGTGTGTCTGCGTGTGAGCGTGGGCGGATTTTAGACCCGCTTTACGCGTCACACCGGGGCTTTTCTTCTTCATTTTAAACGTTTCATGCTTTGAAATCAAGAGGAAGGATGGTTGGTTTTTCTCGCTCTGTTGCCAAAGACCAACTGGGCTCGCTACTGCCCCCCTGTGGTCAAGGTTTCCTAAAGAAACGTATGTAGATTTCTTTGTCTTACTTTAGCATAAGCTAAGCTTTTAACCTGACTTTTAGAGAGTTAAAGACAACAAAACCTCTATCATTACCTTTGGTACAAACAGAAGCGCATTTTAAATTCTTTTAAACGTTATGTTTACGGAGATCCACGTTTTTGTTCCTTAATTTCAATAGCAAGAAACTATGGGGGCGTATTTTGGTCAATGTAGATAAAAAAAAAAACAAGGAAGCGTAAATTTCTGCCAAAAAACAAACAAAAAAAACTGTTTCTAGAAAACTTTTTTTGGAATATTAGCTAGAAAAAAATTTGATTTTTAGGTTGATTTCAGAAGTTTTGTAGGGGAAAAAAAAAAGTAGAAATTTGAAAAGTTGAACATCTGCAAAAAAAAAAAAAAAACTATTGACATTTTAAGATTAATTTCAGACATCTTCTGGAAAAAAATTATAAATTTTCGAGTTTGAAAAATTGAAAATTTGCTAGAAAAAATCCCTGAAATTTTGAGATTTATCTAAAAAAATGTTCAAAAAAGAAATTTGGAAATTTTCAAGTTTGAAAAGTCAAATATTTTCCCCCCCAAAAAAACAGAAATTTTGAGCTTAATCTCAGAAATCCTTTAGAAAAAAAACTGGAGTCAAACTTTTTTGATTTTTGGTTTTTGAAGCTGCAAAATATCAGTTTTTTATAGAAAGTTTCTCTGATTTTTTTTTGGCAGAAACTAATTTAGATTTTGATTTAAATGAATTAAATGTTGACACATTTTATTCTTGATTTATACAGTTTCCAGGTAGATTCAATAGCTAAATGACAATAAAAGTGGAATGAAACTCAGTTTTTCTAATGAATTCCTCAGCAAATCCAAACTGAATGAAGGTTCTTCAGACAGAACCGCATGTGAAACCTTAGCATGTGTCACAGATAAGCTGGTTAAAAGCAAGAATGAGTAAAAACAGCACCTGAGGTGGAAACATTACGTCTGAAATCAGAAACCGTGACCATTCCTGACATAACGAGAGCCAGGAACCATGACACCACGCTGCATCACCTTCTCATCCGACCGGGACGGGAGGTCCAACTGTGACCAATCAGGTCCCAGCTGGGCCGAACCTCCATCTTCACCTCACGGGACGCAGAAGCAGGACAAACGTTTTTTATCTCTGGACCCGGAAACGTCTCTGAAGCTGTTAAACGCTGCTGCTGTTGGAGGGACGGAAAGAGAAATTGAGACTGTTTGTCTTTTGGTGTCCTTGTGTTGCTGTTTGTGCTCCACTGTGTGTGTGTGCGTGCGTGGGCGTGTGTGTGTGTGTGATGTATGGGGACGGTGAGTAATACTGCATGTGTCATTCTGTGTCCCCAGAGTTTTCTTCATCTCTTCTTCCTCTCCTCTCTCTGTCCCATCTGTCTTTCCTGTCCCATCTCCTTCTCCTTCTTTATTTCTTCATCTCTCTTCTTCTTCTTCTTTTTTTTCTCCTGGTCACATTCCTGTCCAGCGCTCAGAGTCATCCTAGTTTTCTGCTGACTTGATGCTTTTCTGATTCTCTCACACACACACACACACACACACACACACACACCAGCTGTTGGGACGGTGGGTGTTTATTGGATTGTCTGTGTCCTCTATTTAAACAAGGAGAATAAAAACAGGAAGCAAATTGACAAAGGAAAGAATGAAAGGAGGGACAAGGAAGACAAGGAAGACTGCAAATTATACTGTAGAAGAAGAAGTGTTGATTAATGAATAAAAGGTTAATCTTGTATCTAATACATAGATTCATTACATGCAATTAACAATTATTTTAGTTGTTGATTAATCAACAAATCAGACGATTAATCAGCAGTTTAGACAATCAATCGACTTCTGATTATTAATTGACTACTCTTACAATTAATCTACTTTTCTGATGGTTAAACGACTATTCTAGCAAATAATCGATTAATCACATTTTGCAGATTCTTAAGTCAAGCTTTTTATACAACATTAGAAATATGTGGAGATATACGTCTTAAATTCAGTTTAAAATGTTCTTTAAACTATTTAAGTACTTTACATTTGAGTTGGTCAAACTTGCAGAAACCTTGAAGTAAAACTGGATCAACATGATGTTTATTTCTATCTTGTTGCCCGATTGATCAACTATTCGCACGATCAATCAACGATTCTGACGATTAATTGACAATTCTGATGATTAATTGATTAATCAGATAAAAACATTGGGCTATTCTGCTGATTTTTCATTTAAGCCTTTTTTTATATATATAAAAAGTACTATAAATACTTCAGTAATTCAGTTCTTTTTTTAAAATAAATTAAATATTTTGTTGCCTAAAATGCAACAACACAGCATTCCTTTAGTGAATGCCTGATCACTTTTGGCTCAGACCTTCCTGTTTTACTGACGTCAGTACAGAGCAGCGACAATCTGTTGATTATATCTTGGATTACTGATTAATAAATAGAGAGCAAAATGAGCTTAGCAGGAGATTTTTCTTAAAGAATTTGAACTAGTTGAAGCTAAAAACACACTTGAAAAGTTTTAGGTAAAACATATTTGCAGACAAAGTTTTGTTTTAATCTTACATGCAAAATGTAAATATTTTTTCTATAATTTTGACTTGATTACTTCTCTGAATCTGTATACTTTAGTTAACGATTAACCAATTACTAAATTAGTTGATGATTATTTCAATAATAGATTAATCACGATTAATCGTTTCACCCCTTCACTCAACTGATGCAAATGTTTATTTTTGTTAAATATTATGGGGGGAAAAAAAACAGAAATTCAGTTTCTTAGTTGATTAAAATATTAAATAGGATCAATGAAAATGTATCTTTGTTAAAAGAGTAAGTTATGATTTGTTATGGCCTGAATCATGGGGAAGACGGCAGGAAGAGTTAGAAAGGTCACGGCTGAAAAAGCCGAGAGGGCTGGAAGCGCTTATGGAAAGTTGAGTGGAAGGAAAAACAAAGTCTTCGGTCAACGTAGCCGTCTACCAGAAGGTTTCAAAGCCTTTCATTCTTCCTCCTGCAGATAATCTTTATGACGATGATGATTTTATTTTCCAGCAGGACTTACCAGCAAATTCAACTGACCTTTGACCTCGTAGAGAATCTGTGTAGTATTTTCAAGAATCGCTACTAAACAGTTAAAACAATAGACAACAGGCAACCTTTTCCATTCAGAAAGCCACTTTTGGCCACAATGCTAAAAAATAAAATGATGCAATGTGTTATTATGAAAGCTAACAGAATTAAGCTAACATTTTTTTTTCTTCTGTTGTCAGATTTTAGAACAAAATGAATCTTCTACAGTTTTGTAGAATGAGATGATGAATATTAATATGAAAAATGAAGAGAGACAAGTTGGCTGCTTTTAAAAGCCTTTTCTAGATGTTACTTGCAGATTTTGTGCAAGAATGAACAGAAACAAAACTCATAAAACGACGGTTTCTTATTGCGTCTGTAATCAAAAGAGAAGAACCACGAGCTGCAGTAAATCAGAAAGTGGTGCGTAATTTGGAATAAAGTGCATAAATTTAATTTATTTATTTATCTTTAAAGAAATTTACTTTTTAAACTGGTTAAATATAGATGTAAGAAAACTGGAAAGAGATTTCTACTCATTTTTTTTTACGTATCGGTATCGGTCCAATAAGTAAAACTGGATCAATATTAACAACCGATATTTAATTCAGCCTTGTTAATGTTTCAGGAAGTGAAGTATCTGTTACATTATTTATCTATAATATTCATATATGTTGATTATCGGGCATGATATTGACCCAAATTTTTATGCTGTTGCATTCTTAGTGTTACTTTAAACTCGCAAAAGTGAGTATATGCTTTATTTTCTTCTATAATAATGGTTAAACTAGAAATTCCTGAAGAAATTTGACCGGGGCCTGCCAAAGTGTGCCCGTCGGTTTGGACCCAGCGTTCTGATGCTAAAAAGTAGCATCAATGCTAAGCTAAAGTAAAGAGAGCCACAATAATGTTGACTAACATGGACTCGAACCATTCAGTATGTTAAAATGAATGCATAAGCTAACATTAGCCAAAATGCTAATGTTAGCATGAATGCTGTCAGTAGCATGTTGTTTGTCATTGACGTACTCCACTCAGTATACGAAACATGGCTCATAAGTAAGAAAAGAAGGTAAAAGGTTGTTTCAGGGAAAAAGCTAATGGTAGTGGGGGACAGTGAAATGCTAATGTTTGTGCTAATGCTAATGAACTGCCTTGCTGCGCAAGGCAGTTCACTGTCCTGAGAAGAATATCTAATAAATGGTAACATTTTTGCACCGCCTACGGCGGTGCACTTACCTCATAGGGGTATTGAGGCTTTTATTTTGAAATTTTCACTAAGCTTCATTTTAAATGGTAGCACTAATCACATGTGTAACAGTTGTTTAGTT